>JAOEHY010008096.1:0-19862 GCA_025447955.1 Psilopsiagon aurifrons
CTCCAGGAGCAGAGGGAAGAAAAAGGGGGAAGTGAGTGAACAAACTGCGTGGCTGATTTATGGCTTAAACCCCGACATTAGAAAATGATGATTTGAATAAGTGTAATTTTTTTCTAGTCAGACTAGTCTGATAGTGCTCTAAATTCATCCTGAGATAGATGAAATATTCAAACTGCATGAAAAAAGAAACTGTTTTCCTGAATAAAAGTTCACTGCAATTAAATGACAACATATAAACCATACCAAATTAGGATGTGATGTTAATGTACTGTAAATGATGCACTCGAGCAGTATTTTCCCTCTTCTCCTCCTTTCTTTGAAAAGAATTTAAGCTTGGCATGTTCTCCTTTTGCATATGCTCTCATTCTAAGGATTCTAAGCATTATGTGTGGTTCAAACAATACTGTAAATACCATATATATGTGTCATTTAAAGCAGCTCACTACAGTGATGTCTTTGAAAAACTGCATTTTCACTTGAAGTCTTTGCAACGCAGTGTGTCATGTTCCACACACTGGTAACTGTTGATGTTTTATGGTGATCGTGGCTGGTCTATGCTGGCAGGATCTATGTCTTGTTTCAGGTGTTGTGAAGGATGCTCAGCCTGCACCTTCTTACAGGCATAGAGCTGACCTCTCTGGGCATGCCTCATACAGACAGGGTGGATGGTTGCAGGGATTTTATGTGAGGTGTCACTTGAAAATGTCAGATCTGCAGGCAGTGCCCTTTTGGTCAAAAAATGCAGAAGGTCCTGCCACCTTGCACACTGTGCAGGGGGTGAGGTCGTATCAGATGTGCTCTTGCCATGCTCTAAAGCCTTTCTCAGGCTTCCAAAGAAAGAACTGTTTTGTTTCCATGGATTAGTTCTGGTGGGGCATGGGCTGCAGCAGTGTTATGTCCTACTTATGTAAGTACCTAACTCAATTTGAGTGCAGACTGTCCTTGCTGGTGAGATTTAGGCAGAGCTCAGGAGGGAGAATGCAGACCAAGTGTGTGGCATCCCTCTTCCTGGCCGTATGGTCTCCTGGCTTCTCGCGTAACTCAGCACAGCTTGGCATTTGAGTTGGACGAGTCTGCTGGGTCCCAGAGTAAAGGTTGGAGTCACCAAGAAGTGACAAGTCCTCCTGTGACAGTGTCAGACGCCATGTGGCAGAAATTCACCATTGAGAAGAGAAGGGCTCTCCCTCTCACCACTTGGTACTAATCATGGAGAACAATGCTGGCTGCTTTGCAAAATATTAGTAGTGCTGTACAAAATCTGGGCCTCTGCTTATGGCCCACTGCGTCAGACTTGTTTGCTTCATTGAAATATAAATCTCTGTCTCTGATTGGCAGTCAACAGCTCCAGGCTCCAGGCTTAATAGAATTTTCAAACTGTAGATAATGCAGTTTTGCTGAAAATCTGAGGCTTCTATCGCACTCTGAATGATGTATTCTCCTGCACTCCCCTTTTGTCTGTTTTTCAGGACTGAGGTTAAGATAGATAATTTATTACTCCCATCCCAAGCCTTGTCTTTTAATTTAAGAATTTTAGTTAGCATCTGCCAGAACCTTCTGCATGCACTCCTGAGAGGGCAAACAATAAAAGAGCCATTAAATTAACTTCGACCATTAATTCTTTTCCAGTAGGATGAAATAGAGATTCAGTATATCAAGAGGTTTCTGGTTTATATTATTTCATATCATGACAAATTAAAAAAATGTGGGAAGAAGAGGCTGGTTTTCTGGTTCTGTGGGAGGATGGGGAGTGAGGAGTCCTGTCTTCCGGTCCTGCAGCTTACTTCTGTGTTAGCAAGAAGCAGGACATGAGGAATGGATCCTGTGTTAGAAATAGGACATGAGGGTTGGATTAGTGGAGTGAAACAGCTATTGCCAAGAGGTTAATGTCTGAACTGCACAACTGGAAGGTAGTGAGGAGGGGGTTAGCAATACTTAGCTAATATATCGCTTACCTCAGAAATACTTTGCTGTTGCCTGTAGAGCCTTTTCTGAAAATGAAGCCTTGTCAAGCTCTGTTATGCTGTTCTCTGATTTGTTGTGATAAATGCTGTTACTGGTACTGGTGAGTCACTCCTGACTGGGGCTCTGATCACCCTTCTACTGAACAGCCTACCCAATTCTTCATGTTCTGTACTTGCCACTCTAAGAAACCTGCATGCTCTTTTCACAGGCATAACTTCTCTTTTTGGAGAACTGTGTATCTTAGGGATTTTTAAGCAACGCATAAAAAAAAAGAATTAGTACAAATCCTCTGGAATGGTCTCTCTGGCAAACTACACATGTACCTGCTGAAAAGCCACAAACAGTAAATCAAAATTGAGCTTATGTGTCAGAAACACAACGTAGGAAAAATGGTGTGCAGAAGAATATATGAAGACAGTTTTCCTGGGCCACAGTTGGTTTGCAGTGCATCGATTACAGATCAATTATATAAATGTACTGGGAAGGGTGTGTAAGATTTGCCACTGATATGAGTTTCTCCTTGGTATTATTTCTGTTCATGCATCACTTTACATAATATTCTTCCTAAATGATATATGTAAAGCAGGTATATATTTCAAACCCAGAAAAAAAATCCATGAGAAAGTAAGGGCTATCTGAATCGGTCATACAAGCCTATTGAATAACTGTTCTCATCACTTCTGTCTGAATAAAATTAGGATTGGAAAATCCACTTTTTAGTCAATTTTAATTTTAGTGTAGCTGCTGAATTTGCAACTGCTGGGAGAAGAATGTTGTTGCCACCATACCAGAATGCTATATATTAATAGCTTGCCGATATGTAAAAAATCTCAGTATATGTTTGAGATTCATTTCATTCACCTAAGCATAAGCATTGGACAGTAGTTGTTTTAGATGCCTCTAGTTAGTAGAAAGAGCCTCAAGAGAGACTCTCCCTTCCTAAGCTATGTCTCCAAAATTATTTGGACAAATAGCCCCTGGCCATTGACTGTGTCTCTGTAGGGAGCCTGAACAATTCATTCAGATGGGTTAAGTCAGCTGCAGATGGTGAAAGCAGTGAAATCAAATATGATGAAATTCCAAACTCTTTGTGGACTGTGAACGTTACTCCTGATGATCGATCTATTCAGCATGATTCTCCTTATTTAAATAATTATTTCATGTTATTTTTTTTCCACTTTATGGGTAACTGCTTTAACAAAAGTTGTGGAGAGAGTTCACCACAGCTTTCGATACTGCTTAGCTGGTTGTTCACTTCTGTTGTATTACATGTATTCTTTTTGTCTTCTTTAGTCTTCTGGCACCAGTATTACAGTGGATATTGCTGTCATGGGAGAAGCACATGGGCTCATTACAGACCTTCTGGCAGATCCTTCGCTGCCCCCCAACGTGTGTACTTCACTGAGAACAGTGAGCAACCTGCTTAATACGCAGTTAACCTTCCAAGCCATCCACAAGCCAAGGGTAAACCCTTTGGTGTCCTTCAGTGAGAACTACACCTGCTCTGACTCAGAGGAATGTCCTGAGAAGGGAGAGAAACTAACTATTCCCAAGGTGGGTACTGAACCCTGTCTGTTGTCTTGTAACTTGGCTCTCCCTAAAGGGGCATGAATGGACTGTGTCACTGTGCTTTTTGCTTGTTTGCTTCAGATTAACATCTTACGTGCTGATCATACTGTTAATATAAAAGGGACAGCTAAGTAGACTTCAGGTTTCATAATAAGACGATTCCTATGTATCCTTCAACTCATGGCCAGGTTGACTTTGGTTCAGGCATCTTCAGAAGATGATATTTGACACAGGATAGCCCGCATCATAGGTGGTATCCGTATTTCCTCTCCTCTCCTATTTGGAGCTTAAGAGAGAAGTGATAGGAAGCAGAGCAAGCCAAAGCCTTTCAGCATTCGGACTCATAAGTCTGCTCTACTACTTCTGACACAGAAATTCCCCTCCCAGTCAAAGGATTTGAGGCACTGCATGTAGGGTGACTATCCTAGTCAGTGAGCAGTGGGGAATTAAGTAGTAGTATGGGAAACCTCTTTGCCTACTTTGAAGATTGGAATTTGAAATTCTCTATGAATTTCAGTCTCTTCTTCCTGCTGTCAGCTAGAGGAGAATGAAAAAGTTTCTATTGAAGACCTCCAGGTGCTTTGGATCAAGCTGAGAATGTTGTATGCCAAACAAACAGAAGAGATCACCACAATACTTAGTATGACAAATATTGTAAGCTCGTTGTAAGAAGAAAAAGACTGAACCAAAAAGATATGTACATTACTGCCTTGAGAGATGGTTTTACCAATGCTCATGTGTCCAACAGGAAATAACCACCCACATTTAGTAAATGAGCAACTAGAAGGAGCACATCAGCTTTGAAGTAGTTTGAATTGCAGGTTTGTTGCTAATTAGCTGTCCTGCAAGGCTTACATTTCACTTTTGAAACTAAACCAAAATACTTTTGAAATTTTGTACTGCAGTCTCGCTTGTAAAATTAAATGCAGTCAGAGTACATTGTACAGGCACAAGGTTTTAACAGTCCAAATGGCACAGCCAGCATTCATTCTAGTATTTCCCGGCATCTGAATTGCAACACTTGTGATTCTTCCTTTAATATATTTCAGTGTGATGGTAATAATTACACTACTTGCTTAAGTAGCAGCTGTATGTATGAAAAGGATGTTCACGTGTTTTTAAGAGCATTTCCCATTTATTTTAGTGTACATGTCCATCATTGCTGTACTCTAGGCTCTGAGAGGAAAAGTTAAGTGGAAGAACAGTGCCACCACATGAGCAAGCACAGCGAACAGATACCAGTTTGCTGTTGCGTAATACCTAGTGGGGAGAAAAGAAGTGAAGGATGAAGAAATGAGTTAATGCTACAGAGAACTAATTTGGCTGAAGAATTCACTGACCTAAATGCATTATGTTTCATAAGACTAACATTGCAGTCCTTTATTTAAGTGTCTAAATACAGATTTGGGGGTCTTAACCATCTGATGCTGAGCATTTGGGTAAGCAGATAGAATGTTAACATATTTTTCTGTAAGTTTGAGCTTTAGCACTACAAGTCTCTTCTATTTCATATCTCTTAGCCCTCTGGCAAAGTCAAAATGCTGCATCACAGGGACATACTTATTTTAGCTCTTACCCCTATAAATACTTCAGGAAAAGTACAGGAGAAATATCTTACAAAATTTTATCAACTGTAACACCAAATCTGGATCCATAAAGGTTCATCATCTTGTATTACTTTTGTCTTCAAAAATTTGGAGAAACAACCTGAGTCCTCTTAGTAAAGAAGAGTCAGGTGAAAGAAAAATGCAGGGTGATCAAGAAGAATCTGCTGTAAATGGTGATACTTTCTCTAAGCTTTTCAGGAGAAGACATACCCCACAGCAAGAAAGTTTACTTTCAATCAGTAATCTTAGCATTGGGTAGATATAGCAGAAAAAAAAGTTGGAGCTCCCTTCCCTTATTTTTCTTACAGCCTGTCTTACCTTGAATCTCTTATTCCATTCATGACAGTTTAAGTCACACAATGGTTGAGGTTGAAAGTACATCTGGAGATCATCTCACCCAGTCCCTCAGCTCAAGCATATTGAGCCTGGAGCAGGTTTCTGTAGGCTCAACCTTGAGCTGGTTTCTCAGGAGGATGTTCAGTTGGGTTTTGAGTATTTCAACAGGTGTAGACTCCACCTTCTTTAAGTGTTCAGTCATCCTTGAAGTAAAAAATGCTTTCTTACATTTAAATGGAATTTCTTGTATTGCAATTTGTGCCCCATTGCCTCTTGTCCTATCACTGAACACCAGTGAAAAGCGCCTGGCTCCATCTTTTCAACACCCTACCTTTAGGTATTTATATACATTGGTAAGATGTTCCCTGTGCCTTCTCTTTTACAAGCTAAGCCACCCCAGCTCTCTCAGCCTTTCCTTTTGTGATGGATGCTTCAATCCCTTAGTCAGCTTTGTGGCCCTGATGACTTAAGTGCCTTTGGCCACATCATGTAAGACCAGAATTTTTAAAGAGCACAACTACCACTGGCTGACTCCAGTGAGAGCTCCAGGTGTTGAACATCAGTGGCTATGGGGCTGTGCATACATAACTTTTTTTAGCATTAAAATAGGCAAGATGGTCCAGATGCTCTAAGCTGTGTTGATTTGAATAGAAGGCAGGCACCGTAATACCTGAGAGAATACAGATTTAACATAAAGTACTTAAGGTGTTGTCAGGCAAAATTAGTCAAATGGAAATGGTTTTCTTCTGATGTTTAAAGCTCTTGTACACCTATATAAACTCTAAGCAACTGATTTCTCTCTAGCGCTTACGGAGAAGTTTGCCTCCAGGACTTCTGAGACGAGTGTCCTCAACTTGGACCACAACAACATCAGCCACAGGATTACCTACACTGGAGCCAGCTCCAGTGAGAAGGGATCGCAGTGCCAGCATCAAACCTCATGAACCGTCTTCATCCAGGTTTGTATATCTCCATCTCCTTGGGTGAATTTCTTTGGTTCTGTGTTATGATGTCCCTCATTTAAAAATGCTGACTCCAAAGTGCATTTGAACTACTTGTTCATGCTTCTCTAAATTGTGTTGCCAGTGAAGTAGCATTCCCAGTTTTAGTCAGATTATGCCAAAACTATTACTATTATTAAGAACCAAAATGAAATAAAAAATAAAATCTATTCATGCTAGCAAAGTGCAAAAGCACCAAATTCAAGAAGAAAATTCAGAGTTGTGATATCAGAAGACTCACGTGGTTTTCTGCAATTCAAAATTTGCTGCCGGTAGTGGAGAAAAAGATAGGATCTGAGAAGTCCCAACATCACCAGTGTTTGCTGTTGGGTATCTTGTGTGACTGCAGCCCCAAAGAGCTTTCTTCTGAGTATGTAAACCTTTCCTATACAGGAGGCTCTCGTGTAGGGCACCTAGGTGCTCAAGGCAGCAGAGTACACTAAATATCTGGTGCAATAAAAATGCATGATTATGCTAAGTTCCCTTTGTGAGGGGTCCCTTTTATCTCAGTGAGCGTAAATACAAAAAAGTTACAACCAAATGGAAATGTTTCTCAGTCACTGGCCTCTGGTTCTCAGAATGCATTTGATTTATACTGTTGATCCCAGATTCTTTACGTAGTATGTAAGTATCTTAAGATGGGAATCAGAGCGAGAAGGAGAGCAATTAATTATTGTCGGTCCTTTTCTATGGATGTTATATAATTCTGCATGATGAGCCAACTAAGCAGGCTGTCAATTCTTCCTACGTTTAATGTAGCCAAATGTACATCTCTGTTCCAAACCTCCCAGCCTACTGTTTGCAGTTCTTCTTTTACAGTAGGAGTAACAATGTGTATTCCAGAAAGGGGAAAAATCAATCCTATAAGTCTAGCTTTAAACATTTTGGCAGACCAATACAGATTTGCTTTCAAGGAAAAGAATTTTGAAGTGAAGGGAAAAAAATCTTGATTATCTGCCACTTCGCCTGTACCAAATTGAAGCTTGACACAGGTAACAGAGAAAGAAAGATTTCATGGCTTGAAGGGTAGGACAGGGAAAATTATACTGGAATTACCTGCAGCAGATTCTGCAGTTACAAAATGTGCATGTTTTTCAACAATCTGGGATGTTGCCTCTAAATCTCTGTAGTAGTATATATGCAAAAGTCCCCTGTTTTTAAGAACAGCAATCCTGTACACTTCCAAACTTATGTCACTAAACTGGTAAGACATGGTCCTCCTGTAGTTTCAAATGGTTTGAAAAGGTCAATAAATCTTCCTTATTCCTTTCCTCAGTCACTTCTATATGCAGTGATTCTCCCTTAGGAAACTGAAGAATGTGGTTTGGGAGGGTTGGTTTGGTTATTCTTTGCAGTGGAACAGTGTGTTATACTTTTTCTGTCAACTAAAAAACAAGACCACAAAACAAAAAAATTAAAACACAGATGGATTCTTTCTTTGTCTTACTTCACCACAGATTGGGCCAATGAAGACAACCAGTAAATATTTTTGGATAGTACTTGATCTTCCAAACCAAAAAGGTGTTTGTAGAGTTAAGACAATGTTACATGCTTTTTTGTTTCAGAACACATCTTTTTCAAGTTCAGCCAGGACTAGGCTGGTTTGAAAGGCTGTCTTCTGCCATGCATGATATCACATCATCTGCATGTGAGGCTGTGAGGAGAAATGTGTAGCCTGAGGGGCTGCTCACAGAGAGCAGATCTGTCCAGAGAAGTTACAAGCCTCATCAGGTGTCCCTGCCCATAGGAGGGGATTGGAACTAGATGATCTTAAGGTCCTTTCCAACCATAACTATTCTATGATTCTGTGATCATGAGAGCCAGTCCTACATCCATGCAAACAGCTGACATAGGCTAGGTGTCATTCAGGAAAATAATGGTAAATACAGTTCTCTTGCTTCACAGAAGTATTTGGCCTCTTCTCATACACAGTTACAGCCTAAAGGCTGAAAGCACATCTATCCAGTTGTAGGGGACCAGCATTTGTTCCTCACAAACAGACACATGCACTCTATTTTCCTTCAGTGAGTTTCTCTTGGATCAGTGACCAGTGTCTTCAGGGACTGTCAACAGGATTTTTAGTTGAGATGGAGCATGTGTTTCAGTTGGCTAGAGTGTAAAGTGCTTCATCCAGAGAAGAGGCACACCACTAGCAGCAGCAATGCAGGGCTCTTCTGAGCCTCTTCCAGCCTCCTGAGGAGCTCCTCTGGTGCCCGAAGGGTTACTGGGTATCTGCCTTGGTGGTTGCAGTAGAGGAGTCAAGGAGGCTGATTCTTCAGTTACTCTGAGAACTTCTGACACTTCAGACTCTTGTGAGGAGGCGTTAAAAGAGGATATAAATTAAACTTATTCTGAGTCAACTTTTTAGCCTCTTTGTACTGTCAGAACAATATGACGAAGACATCTTTGTATAAGTGAATAGGCCTCAATGCTGAAGGAAGTCCAGCTTTGGAGTGTCTGCATTGTAAATATTTTGAGAATATAATACTGAACACCTAACAAAAAGCAGTTCAGCCAGCAGATAGATGCTGTTTTCCTCATCAGATTTTGTACTATCTCGGTTTTGCATACTTCTTGCAGTGGCTTCTAGCTTCTTAAGTTCTGTCATTGAGGTTTTTTACTGTGTTAAACAATGCTTGTTCGTGCTCTGGTTTTGCAACAGTGATTCCTGGAACAGCTCAATTCTGATGGCAGTCACGAAGAGCAGGTCCTTCTCCACCTCCTACACCATGTCTTCTACCAACCACCTGAATACCAAAAGGCAGAGCCGGCAAGGTGAGTGGGCATCTGTGGCTCTGTCAGGCTCACTGCAGCTGCTTCTCCATGACTAGTATGCAGCTGCTTTTGATCTCTGTCCAATCTGTGACTCTTCTAAAATATAGTTATTTCCTTTATTTAAAAAAAACGAACCTCAGTGGCTTAAAATAATACAGTTCATAGGGATTGTATTGTAAATGTTTTGACTTTCATGATTTATAGAGTTTAGTTATGATACGATGCAGCAAGTGTTGTAATTTATGTCCATGTAATTCCCTTTACGACAACAGGCCTGAGAACAGAGTGTTTTCTATAACTTTCATTAGATTAACTGTGTATTTTGCCTGACTGAGACTCCCTGAAACATAACCTACATAATGCGATTTGGAGCTGCAGGCAGCAATTGACCCGTCTTACACAAACATGTCCAAGACAAAGCCGTTATAACTCAGTGATCTATCTCTGATGTATTTTCATTATTGAGAAAGTCCAGGTAGTTCTTACTGATTTTTAGAGATGAGAAATATCGGGCTTCTTACCCAGGTGTTTGAGCCTTTAAAAAATTACTCCAGTTTTAACTGAGGGAAAGAAATTGACAAGGTGACTTCCTATTTGATTATGAAATATGCAATGTGACAGCCATGAATCAGCCTTAATCCAGAGTAATGTGGTTCTCTTCCTTGCACAAATGCAGGATAATGTTTACCCATGCTTTAACTTGCAGTTCGAAATGATCACAAGGCGTTCCTTTTTTAAATCAGCCCATGGAATAATGTTGAGATAGTTACCCAGAGATACTGACCACCCAGACATCAGATGGAAACTGATAGATGCCTGAGGCCTGCCATTGGAAAAGTCAGAGAATCCTAATTTAGAGATGGGTTTGAAGATATGGCTGCACAATTATTCTGTGTATCTAGCACTGTCACATCACATCTCCTTTTCAAACTGAAGGATTTATTCAGCCTCCTTGTACAGATGCTGCTTTGTTGTACCACAGTGAAGATTATGTAGCAAAACATAATCTCAAAAAGTAATAGGTACATAAGCAAATGAATAAAATCGAACCAGGAAAATAATGGAAATAAAGTACTGGGTATCCAGGAATTCATTTTAAAATGAAACAAATCCACTTTAAGGCTTGTGATTTTTCGAGATCAACCCATTAATTTGAAGGGAGGGGGAGGTGTTTATAGTATTTGGTACTTAGAAAACAAGACTTACCAACCCTGTCAGTAAATTTTACCTTTAGTCTGTTCCACCTCCAGGAAGTGTTAGTAGTCATCTCTCTTGCCCGAATACATAAATTCCTGTGTGATGGAGAGCTCCATTCCATCACAAGCAATTCCTAAGGATACCAGTTGGCAGGAGTAAAAATTCTGGCTCAGCATTTTATGCAGAAGATTGATACTTTGATGTTTTAGACTGTTTACAATCATGCATTTTTAATTATGAATTGGTTTTATGTTCCAACTAAAGAATTGGTTCAATTTTCAAGAACAATTGCTTCAAAACGTAATACAAATTAGACTTTTATATATTAGCACAATGGCCAATATATAATAATTCTTGGTAGAAGTTGATATAGCTAAAGCTCTAATCTGTTAACTTATAAAATGTGTCTGCATGCATGAAAGCATTTTGGAATACTGCTAGCTGTACTTTGGTAAAATTCTGGGGTAAACTCAAGCTTTTTCATGTGTAATTTCACATCACACTGAAGTTACTCTTTTATTTCTTCAACACTGCACATGTGTAGAAGTTCTGAAGGACCTAAGCAGATGGATGTACTTAAAAAAATTCTCCCTGTATTATTATTCTTCTCTTGGTTGTTCAATATTCTTTGCTGTAGCAAGACACATTTTCTCTCACTGCTGCCAGTAAATGGTTAAATGTTGGCTTATTGAAAACAGGTTTGTATTTCTCCAGTAAATTTATTTATTTTAGGTTACCAATCCTGGAAAATTACTCTTTAAAAAAAAAAAAAAAACAAAACAAACAAACAAAAAAACATTGCAAACAAACAAAATAACCCAGACAAACAAAAAAACAACACAACCAAAAATATTTCCAGAGATGTGAGCCCAGACTAGCAGCAGAAAGCCAGCTGTGATTAGAAACCTTATTGTGAAAATTGCTGTTTAAATTCCCAGGACTTGCTTTAAATTGTTGGAAGATGACCATATATGTTGTATTCTCTAGCATTCATGAAGATTACCTGGGAATATATAGCTCAAAGATAGAAAATAATCCAACTTAATTCCCTTTGCAACTAACAGATTGTGAGATGTTTTTAAAGGCATATTCTTGTTGGATAGAAAGCAGATATCTCAAAGGATTAGTAAATGTGAAACATGCTTTTTGTATTCTAAAGCAATTTCCATATGTCGTGGCCATCTGATAACTTTTAATTGTTCTGTGTGCTGTAGGTTTCTGGTCTCAAGACTAGTGTAGTATCTTTGTTGCAGTCATTGAATTAAGACAGTAATACGTACCACATGTTTGCTGAAGAAATACCCTACTCAAAAGATCTCAAAATTACCGTGTATTAACTGCCAGGGATCATTTTAGCTCTTGATTTGTCAACAGTAAATCATATCTTAACCTCATATCACAGTGAGTTGTTATCAGGAAAAAGTACTAGAGCTGTACTTATGTATCCTGCAAGGTTAGTATTTCATAAACTTAGATCGACATGTTGACTTATTCTAAAATAATTTTTGTGCCTGGAATTTAAATAGTGGGCGCAATTCAAACATAAAACCAGTTAAAGTATCTAAGTTGTTTATATCATTTGGCTTTGAAGATGAACATGCTAAATGAACTGGGGCTGAGTTCCTACAAACTTGAACAGGAGGTAAGTCAATTTATACGCATTTCCTTTTACGACAGATTATGTTTTCTTATCTGTGCTTTATTGTGAATGGGACCTTTTTGTCTGAGATTAGAAAATGTAAATAGACTCAAAAAGAAGACAGCACTTCGTCTCAAACACTGGACTAGCTGGTGCATTACATCTTGTCAGTGATGCTTAGGTAAAATATGGGACAGAGAGATCTGCATCTTGCTAGAGTTCACACATGGATATTGGCAGTTTCTGATACACTAGCTTGGGAGTGCTATCCCATGTGGTACAGGTAATGGTCACAAGTATCCCACAGTGAGCCACAGATAGTGAAAAATAAACTCAGGCTGCATGAGATCAAGGCTGAAATTTGTGAGGAATGCAGAAATGGCATCAGAAGTGCAATATTTTGCATTCATATAAGGTGTGACTGCGAACAGTTTGGTTTTTTGTTTCTTGCTAGTCTTCAAACATGTAGAAATTCAAATTTGCTGGGAACATGTGTAAGCCTTTATTGTCTCTCCTTTTCAGATTGAAGCACAGAAACTGCAGATGGGTGCGGAAGCTGCCTTTTTGGGGATTTCTGATTTGATTGTTGATACCAATAGTCATGCCACTAATACATGTCTTTCATTTCATGCCTGCCAGTTTGTGCATCCTGCTCAACAGGGAGAATGTGCTTTGTATTTTGAGCCAAACCTTCAGCAGGAGGAAGAGGCTGATATTAATGGAGCTTCATCTCTCTGTGACAGCAGTGGGGTTGGCTCAGAGTGAAGGAGGGTTTTCTCTTGTTTTTCCATTTGGAAGCTATGCTGGTACCCATGCATCTCAAAAGGTGTATTTCTGCACAGTGAACTCATACAACCATCTGCCACTTCTGTTAATTGACAAGACTTTTCTTTTCTCTTGCCAGGTATCCCGCCAAATATTTCACCTTTGTCCTCCCCATGCCATTCACCAATTCAGGGGACGCCTACCACAAGTCCTACCGGAAAAACATCTGTGTCATTTCCAGACTACAGTGATATTGACACCAAGCAAGGCTTAAAGCTACACAAAGTCATAACTTCTACTCAGAGTGCCCCTAGCCTGTCAGACCCTATTATCAGTCCCTCTGCCATCTGCAGCAGGTAAGATAGTAATTTCACATGTATTGGAGTCATTTTGCCTTGTTCTCATGAGCAAGTTCCTTTGGCCCACATACAAGTTTTTGTGATTTGCTACAGAATTGTGTACTGATATTTCACTATATTTGAGCAGTTCTTAGTACGTGAGTAATCATGTAGATTGATGCTACAAGGTGCTTTTAAAGTGCAAGATGGTTAGCTACCTTTATTGCTTTTACTCATGTCAGATGCACACAGTCTGATTCATAAATTCTTCATCAGTAGCTTACAGATCCCAAAGCTGGATTTCTCACAGCATGCCCTTAACATGAACAGTCACTTTCAGGTCACAGGCAAAATCTGTCACAGCAGGCACCTGATGTTTGGTAGAAAAATCTGACTGGTCGGTTCTAAAATCTGCTGGCCTGCAGCCTTCTGATAAAGGTGCGCCAATAGTGCCTGAAGACTGCTGAATTTTGAGTGCTCTTTCAGAAGGAGCGGCTCCTGTTCTCCGTAGGCAGAGTCAGATTATGTGGCATTGGGATTTTTTTTTTTTTCCCAGAAATCAACTGCATCCGAGTTCTTTCTACAATTATAATTTCACACGTTAGAGTAGCCCATTATTAGATTACACAGACCTGCTCTGCAAAATCAGCATTTTGGAAAGAAAGTTGTTCTGCTTATCTTCTCGAAAGGACTCAGTTGCTAAGTTAGATTGCTGGAGTTTGCAGTATGTGTCCAATTCAGAACAGTGGGATACGTTGGTATTCAGAAGCCTGTTCCAATGCAGTTTTGAGGTTACCTTACTCATTCTATTAGATGTTACTTTTACTCACAGTACTGAGTGGTTTGTGATTATTGGCTAGCCAGTGGACATCATCTGAGGCTGGGTGAAATGTTACTAAGCTTGTCTATCTTCAGAAGCAGTTTTTCGTTTCTGGCTGTTGTCACATGACTTTGGATGTGTCTCAGTATTCTGGGCTAGATAGTGGTGTCAGAAAGTTAAAATTGAGGCTGCGAGTTTGTTCCAGGGAGTCATTCCCACTAGAATTCAGTCCTGACAGGCTTTTAAAACATATTTAGGTGACTAAATAGTAACTAAGCACTTTGGAATAAATAGAAACCAAATGCTTTTAAAAGTTTTCCAAAGCCGCTGCAAAACTGGAGACTTGCACTGATTCATTTGAAATAAAACTATTACAGGTAAGGAAATTACTATAAACATGATACTGTCTTATTAAACTGTTCCTTTATTACTACTTCAAAAAATATTATTACTGTAACTAGCAACAGTTATCTATGGAAGCCTTCTATTAAAAAGAAGAGTTAACAATTGTATAAAAAATGTCAAAAAGGAAAAGCAATTTAAAGTTGTAGATAGTAATGAAATATATTTACTTGGTATGAGTAGACTTTGATTTCAGTGTAATCACTGGTAAAATGCTCTTTAGCTTTTATGTGGCTGCTCTTTTGTGTGATCTGTGGAGGTTGTGTGGCATATTTAGGTTCTTAATTTCCTTGTTTCAAGTGCTTAAGCTGTGTAGATTACAAGTTACACTGCTTAAACTTTGTTCTTGGCTACTTGAAACAAACACATTGTTCAACATATTATGGTGTAATGACTGCTACTAGAATTGGCATCCACTAATAGTAATGTCCCTTTAATGTCCATTGAAAAATCAAATAGAGATGTCATATCCACAGATTAAAGCTGAGCCAACAGCACATAAATAATGCTCTCATTAATAATGTAAGCGCAATCTAAGAAAAAAAAAAGGGGGGAAAAAACCCCAAAACAACACCACTCCCTCAAAAAAAAAATAAGCACCCCACGCAGAAATTAAATGGCTAAGACAAGCTAAGAGAGTTAAATTAACAGAAGCTGGAAATAAGTCTTCTGATGTTTGAGCTTTCACATCATAGATTGCTAGTCTTCATGGTAGGCAGTCCCCTACATTTACTGCCAAAAAAAAATGTCTTGCTAGGAAATAATACCAAGTGAGCAAACCTCTACCACCACCAAACCGATCTCTCCCCCAACATCAACGGAGGAGGAAATGAACTCTTGATGGGTTCAGTGCTTTAGATCAGATCCACCCAGGCAGTGGCATCCAGGCAGCAGTTTTACTGTACTTTTTTCACTTGAGAAGTGAAATGTGGTAGGACAGCAGAGTTTGAAAACTGCCTTAAACCAGAACATATACGAGGCAATGCTGTTAAAATAACTTGTAAATAATAATTTTTAATTCTGCTTAGTGGATGAGGCAGGAATCCTGTGGAGAAAAAAAAGTTAAACAATCCTGTGCTTAAAAGGTATATTATAATGCTTGTGCATGAAGGGGATTGAGTTAAAGTTGCATGGGTACATTTACCTCTTACTTAAAGCAGATTTCAAGTGCGCTACTAAGTAGCTCAGTAATTTGTTTATTTTTTTATATAGTGTTTTATGTGGACCATGCGTAATAAATCTGCATGAGTTTGCATATGTTCCAGAAATAAAGAGGTACACTCATAATGGTACAAAAACCTTGTAGCATTACAACCAATTGAAGGTTCTTTTTCCCTTTTACTTTTTGACTTGTTTGCCTTGACCTTATAGAAACCACAAGGATTGTGGCAGAAAGAAATGATTAGGGTTTTTTTTCATCTTGTACATAAAACTGAGTGATACAAGATTGATTTGCTTGGCTGTGCACTACAGGTATCATTCTATACAGATTTGTACTTTTATTTAAATTTTTTTCAGAAATTCATTACATTTTCAGGGCACACCAAGCTCCAGAATATGTTTCTGGTGACTCAGTCAAAAGCCACCTGGAAAGACAGAGAAAGCAAAGTTAAGGTGTCAATTTTTCATTAACAGATTTGATATAATACTGCTAAGTGAGGCTTCAGATTTATTAAGTTCTCCCATGTTTTCATGAGATCTCATGATACATATCCTTTAGGACCTAGACTCAGTCATATTGGGACCTTGTAATTTTAAATGTTCCAGCTGGTATTGAGTTCACGTTCAGGGCTTAAAGGGAATCACACACAAGGAATAAAGCGTTGTAATGGAAGGCAAGAGCTAGTCATTTGGAGAGGCCATGATACTGTGATCCTACCCACAATGTCTTTCTCTTCAGGGAATGATGAAGCAAACTCTGTTCTCTGTTTCCTAGTATCATCACTAAATGTCTAAATGTCAGATTACCTTATGTTCTGTCCAAAACCCCCTTTAGTACCGATGTACTTGGTACATTGTCACTGAAGTAATGGCAAAATGCCTTCTTTCTTCTTAAGAGTAACATATTCAAGTTTTAAGGAAGAAAAGGAGAGTAAAGCCACATGATGGCTCTGTTCAAGTTGAATTATATAAAATTTCGTGGCACTCTGGCAAGTTTTCCTCAATTTAATTCTTGTTTATAGGACAGCTGCAGTACAAAACCAGGGATTTTTTTTTTTTTTTTGTTAACTTAGAGAATAAAAAATGCATTTAAAAAAAAAGAAATCACATGGTACAGGTTTACCCTAGGTAACACAGATTTGATGGCGGTGGCCAGTTAACTCAAGGTCTTTATATTTTTGGTTTTTACATTCCTAGTTTCCAATAAACTGCAGCTCACTCTTGCAATTTTGTCTGAAGAGTGCACTCTGTACTATATCTTATACTATATGACATAATCTCACACTTGTCAGCAGGACATAATTTTACATAAGACTGTCTAAAGTGCATGATTCTTTATATTGTGCATGTTTCTTGATTTATTTCAGCTGTGGCAGACCCTATAACCAAATAGAAGCCAGTGATGGGACACTAGATAGAAATGATGGTACCACACACACCCTGAACAGAACAGGTAATTTTTTTGTCCATCAAAAGCTTCTCATTCCTTAAAATTCAGTAGTCATTCACTGAAAGGGCAGATATGCCTGTCTGTCATTAAAGATCGTATGTAGGTGAGATCATGCAAATTGTCTTCATGGCTTCTTTCTCTTTTGTGTATACAACATGCAAAATGCTAATGAAGAATAGAGTTAAAATATGAAGGGGATATGGTTTTCCTTATCTAACCTAGTCAGTTCAAATAATGGTCCTTAAAATTTTTCTCACTCTTCAATCCCTGCTCCCATTTTTTTGCACTCTGCAGGGCATATGCTTCAATGCCTTTGGACAGATTGTCTGTCTTTGGACCCAGCCAAGCAGCACATATGTATTATGAGTCAGAGATCCTGTTGCCATTATTCAGAAGGTCACAGAATGACTTTGATGCAGTCCTTGCTGTTCATACAACAAGCCTTGTGATTTGTTTTGTAGATGATCCTGCGCAAGCCACTTCTGACTATGAGACCAACAACAGTGATAGCAGTGATATCGTACAAAATGATGATGAGACAGATTGCTCCAAAGAACAGACACGTAAGGGATCCGTCTGTAGGACATACACGCCTGAGACCATCATTCTACATCCCTTGATACCACCTGAGGTAGCTTGTTTAAGTTCCACTCACACAATAGATGAAGGAGAGGGGAGAAATAAAAAACAAACAAAACATCCAAACTGCCCCCCAAAAAGCCCTTAGAGTTGGCTGAAGACTGTAACCATGGTTTTAAGCAACAATTCCAGCAGGCTTCTGCCTTGCAGTTGGAGGATTGACTTTCAAGAATGGAAAGGAACCATTGAAATGTGTGACAGCTGCTAAGCACTGCCCACTTGTGGAACACTAACCATCTATTTCAATGAATAAATACAAGTTTATGTATCCATCATAAGTCATTTCTGAAATATTTGGCTTCTTTGTTAGCCTGGCTTTAAAGGGAATGGATTGTAAGGAAGAGAAATTATCTTCTCAGACTACCAGCATGATATATAGTCTTCCTGTTCAGCCTTCTCAGTGGCCTTGTAATCTTAATTAATATATACGATGATCCTTATTTTAACATAAATTAACACTTTTCTGAGGGTGCTGACATAATGTTATTGGTGGTGGATGTCTTGAACATAGGAACATTGCAGTATGGTGAACAAGGGCTGATCTCATGGCTGCTGCATTCATCTGTAATCCTGATCGAGATGGAGAGGGAAAGCTTTATTTAGTTAAATTTTCAACAGCTTATTTCACAACTGAATTAATAACTGAGTTGGCTTGTGCTCTTGAAAAAAAGTTATTGTAATCTGTTGGAGTTGGACATACTGAAAGAAGGCATTTTTCTCGAGATATTTTGGCATTTACTCATCTACAGTTCTTAGTAATAATGAAATTCAACAAAGTATAGAGGGAGAAATGTGAAAGGGCACAACCCATCTTTTATTTGCAGACCCTGAAAAACAGGTAGGTTTCAGTTTAAGAAGTACAAGTTTTCACTTGGACTGAGCTCCATTAGCTGTGTTAGATTGTAATGAATACAGAGGTAGAAACTGAGCACTTTTCCCTCTGTACTGCAGAATATTTTACAATGAAGAAAACATTTCCCTTGGAAATGAATGAATGATTCCCATGAATGAACAAATGAATGCGTCTCATAGATAAGTTCAGAGGCTGATGTTTCATACGCAGACATTCCTATTCATTCAAGTGAAACAAATTATAAAGAAGAGTGACTAGCTGCAGGGCTGGTAGAAATGGGGACATCTCCACTGATCTGAACGAAGTACCAACAACTTACAGAAGATGCTAATGTGACCTTAGTTTTTACGAGTGTAAGTTTTTTCATGAGATGCTTCACAGAACTGAATTTCCTCTTTATTCTGATTTCTGGAACAGGACAAGCCTGTACTTGCTCCAGAGCCTCTGGTTATGGATAACTTGGATCCCCTGATGGAGCAGCTAAATAGTTGGAACTTCCCAATCTTTGATTTGGTGGAAAAAATTGGAAAGAAGTGTGGTCGGATTCTCAGTCAGGTGAGAAGGATATCCTGTCTGCAGAGACTGGCTAGATTATTGACAGATTTAGACAAAGTAGTGTTAAGACCCGTTGTCCTTACAAGTGCATCATCCCATGAATTGTGATCTGTGCCACCTGATTCAAAGCTACCATTATCAACTCCATCTCGTTACATCCTTTAGTTTTAAATTTATGTACTTTCAAAGTGTGAAATTAAGCAACACACATATTTTTCCTGGTTCTCTCTGCCGGTGAGTTTACATAAACCTTTCTGAATATGCTTTTCTATCTGCAAGAGGTGCTGCCACCATCTAACTGAATTTTCTGTGGAAAGATTTCTCATGGGTTTCAGCATGGGAGGACTAAACTGTAAATACATTCAGTTGATGAAGGAAATACAAAAAATTTGTACCTTTTTTATACTGGAGATTTTCAGGCTGTGCAAGAAAGAAAGATTTCAGGAAGTGGGAATGAAAATAGTCTCTTCTATATTCCCTCACCTTTAGAAAGTCAGCATTTTAATAGTAAATTCATGTCATTATGCATAGGGAAGACTAATTTACAGTGAATTGGGATGTGAGATCTTTCTACTCTTTCTTTCAACTGTTTTTTTTCATTCCCTTGTGTAAGTTAAATACAGGTACTGACACAGCTTATATCTACGTAGTACAGTGTCACTTCTGTAACCACTTTCTTGGATGAATTTCCTACTGTGTTATGCCCCTTTTTCTTGCACACTGACAAATCAGCCTCTTTTTCTTCCAGAAATATTGAGCTTTATCAGACAGCTAAGGCAAGTAATTATTCTTA
>JAOEHY010008098.1:0-25553 GCA_025447955.1 Psilopsiagon aurifrons
TCCCTGGCAGTGTTCAAGGCCAGGCTGGACATAGCCTTGGGTGGCATGGTTTAGTGTGAGGTGTCCCTGCCCATGGCTGGGGGTTGGAACTGGATGATCTTAAGGTCCTTTCCAATACTAACTATTCTATGATTCTAATTATCCTGGGTCATCCAGTTCCCTTGTCTCCAGTGTGGAATTAGTACTGTTTACTTAAACTTTTCCAGTGGTGATCACTGTGTGCTTCTGACTTACTAAACTTGAGACTCTGTCTTGCAGAAATATAAACCCATCACAGTTGAAATTAAGTCTTGTGAAATCTGTTTTGAACATAGTCTTTTAAGGTGCTCAGTGTCAAGAACTACTGCTCTCAGAGGGAGCAGTTGAGAACGGGTATTTATTGCATGAATGTGTTGCCTCCATATTACAAGAAAAAGGGAAAGGCAGTAAAAATCCGCTCTTAATATTGTATCTAAAAATCTGTGTCTGCGAAGTATTATAATAATGAATACCACTCTTTGGAGAACGGTTTATTCAGACTGCAGGAAGGGATGGGGTTGTATGTTCAGCAAGTAATGTCAGTCTTGAATGAAGCAAACTGCTTCATGCCTTGCTAAATGCTGCCATAATGTTCCTAGGTGTATGTATGGGTGGGTTTTTCATTCGTATATTTTTTGTTTGCTGGGTTTTGTTTGTTTCAGAATTTTGTGGGTTAAAAAAAAAACCCGGAAAGTGATCATTTGTTAGAGTCTTGGATCATTTGTCCAGTAGGAATGCTTGAATCTGCCACTCAGGCCTAGTGCTGTAGCTTAATAAGTGCTAAATAGCTGTTCTTTTCCAGTCATCATTGGAAGATAACTAGCTTACTGTTGGTTTTTGTAAGCGCAGTCTCTTCCGAGTGAATGGGAAAGCCTTGGTGAAAGAATGCAAGTGCTATACTCCATGTTGTGGAGAGTGATTACTGCAACAGGTCATGCATATCTTTGTGTTTATAGTATTTGTTTTCTCTAATGTCAATTTTTTTTCTGCCCACCACCTTGATTGTGTCCAGAATGCTTGGTTGGCTGGTTATTTTCTCTTAATTCTCATAACCTTGTACAAACAGGTTTTTCTCTCAGTGAAAAAGAAGCAGCAGTCTTCAGATTTTGGGCCTCTTAACAACCCAAGTTATTTGATCTGAATATTAGCCTCTTCAGACTGGAGGAGAGCAATGGTGGTTTCTTTGGAAAACTGTTAAAAGCTTTTGCTATCTTGGATCCTTCCCTCTTTTTCTTTCATTCTGTTCTTCAGTTGTTTATGCTTGATCATTTTCAGCATTTGGCTTATAGGGGTACAGAGTGTGCACTATGGCTTCTTCCTTCTCACTGTATGTTAGCAGTGTGAATGCAGGATAAATGTTTTATGAAACTTCAAGAAGGGTCTGGTTTAGAAGGGTCTTCAGCATTATCTAGTATGCGTAAAGCCATCAGGGAATTTAACTTAAAAATGTGGACAAGTCATTGCAGGTTCTTAATGGGAAAAAAAAAAGTAAAAAATTAAAAAGGCATCCAAATTGAGATAGCATCAGACTACAAAAGCCCAGAAGAGACAAATTATTTGCACTGACAAAGAAAGATGTGTCCCAGGTGCAAGACCAGGGATGTGGAGTTTCCAAAAAGCTCATCAAAGATCATCACCAAAAAGACAAACTTGCAAACTTCTCAGCTATTTGGCTGGTGTCTTCCAGTCTTGGGCAGATATACCTAGCATGGGAAACGTTGGTCAAACTGCTTAAAATTTGATAAATGAATCTTGTACAGATTTCTGTCTGTGCTAAAGGCAAGTACAAATACTGTAGGACTAATGAGTGTCACTCCAAAAAGAAACTCGTCTGAAAACCTTAGCATGAGGTGGTAAGAAATAAGTGAGGTGGTGTAGCTCATCTCAGTTCCTTGCAATGAGCAGTTCAGTTCATCCCAATTTCTTGAGAGGTTATCAGCATGATGAAACACAAGGGTTGCCAATGAGTGTAGGTTAAATTAGTCTTCTGGCTCCTAGAAAAATTCCATTGGGAGAGAAGGTGTTTTAATGTAGAAAATCATAGAAGGGACAATGCCATATCTCAGCGGACGGCAGCCATTCTTATAATTTCAGAGGAAATTAGTCAGGCTCAGCTATTGTTCTGCTAGGAAAAATGTCACCCACAACTCCTTATTTTTTTTTCCCCATGCACCATTAGTTTCTCATTAGCATTACTTCAGTGTGTTATTTTGGCATAAGCTCTCTTAATCTTTCATGGGCAATAACCTTTTCATTGAGTTTTCTGTCAAATAGTACAGCTAGGTACTTGAATCTATTTTCACATGAGTTAACAGGAATTCAGCTCAGAAAAACATAAAGATGTTTCAAACTTGGCTATTGGAGAGCTTAAGATGGCCCTTTAGTATCTATGGTAATGAGAAGTCAATGACCGCAAACTTCAGTTAAATCAGAAAGGAAAACAAGGGTGTTTCTTGGCAGTTTTCAGGAGATCAGTGTGTAAACAGAAAATGTCCTCTTCAGTAATCCTAGTTCTGTGTCTGCACCCCAGTGCAGGAAGTTGACCTTTACTGACTGTAGAGCAAACGTGGCTCTGCATTGTTAGTGTGTGAATTAATTGTTTTTATCAAGGAGGTAATGAGGTGAGATGATAATGATTTGTTGAGTAGAGGAGGTAACACTTTGTTGTAAGGAATTCATACAATAATGTTTTGACCTCTTCTCAGTAGCCTATCTGTCTTACTAAAACCAGTATTATTTGTTCAAAACTCACTCGTATTTAACATTTTGTGTAGCAAAAGAAAGCGTAGTGACTTAGTGATTCCATCAAATGATGGAGTTACTTGTAAAGAACTGATAGTTTGATTCAAGTTGAAAACTGAAACAATGAGTATTATGTTAGTCAGCTTATTCCAAACAACAAGAAAAAAAACTTCTGGCTAGCTTTGTTGGTTATGCTGATGCGTGAGTAATATAAAGCATTATTGAGTGCATGCTGCTCTTCCTTCTATCACCAGCTTCAGTAGAGTTATTGATGTGGGTTATTGGGTTGCATTTTCAGTGTTACTTTAGAAGTTTTATAAAACAGTAAGTGTAGGTGTTGCAGGAGTTGTGTGGATCCTTGAGATTTAACTTTATTCAGAGAACTTTCCTAGATGTTTTCCACCAGCTTTTGATGCTCCTGGCTCCAAAGGGGTGGAAGCAAAACCAGGGGAGTGGTGATACGCTTCTGCTGTAGTTACTCCAGGAAAGGGAACACTCAAATTCACAGCGCAACCTATCTTTTTAGGGCTAATAGGTGTGTGTTGGCAGCTTAGTTTAGTTACTACTGCTTGAAGACTCTTACGTGAATAGGCAGTATCTGCCGCATTGATTGTGTTTACATTATATTAAGTAATATTGCAGTATGCTGCAATTGAGACTGTGGAGTGAAGGTGTAATAAGTTAGGCAGACCCACTGTCCATGGTGTGTGTACTTCAAGGGGTTTTATTTCGGATTAGTTGTAGTCTGGTTCTGTGAATCAGGTAAACTCCAAGCCAAAGTGGCTATTATGTGTTTTCTCAGAGTTTTGGTTCAGGTTAATCTGAGATTGTGTGTTCAGGAACTTCTTTGAGATGTGAACCAAAGCACAGTAAGTATTGACTCAAGTTTACTTCAAAAGTGCTAATATAGATTTACAGACTAGGTCTCTAAAAGGCATGTTGAGGATTGTGGAGGGTATTGATCTACATTCTGCCTTCTCCTGCCTCCAGAATCCTGTTGTCAGGACTGCGGAAACTGTCTTGCTGCTTTCTGAGTAAGGATTGTTTGTTTATCTTGACTGGTATCTAAATTACTCTTCCCAAATTATTGTCCCTAGTTTTGAAACTGTGTGTGGAAATGACTGGTGTTAAAACTACAATAAATTCTAGAAAGTAGTTCTTTCACAGTTTTACCTCAGTTAATCAAGAGTGAAACTAGCTGTGTGAGCAACAGGTTATGAAGCCTGACTTCCTGTGGCTTTGTGTCTTTGGCTGGATTTTTCTGGGTATGCTGTATCGTGAGCTCTGAGAGTATTTTCATGTGTTTGAGGCACTATCTGGCCTGCTGGCCTGTATGGGAAGTTGTTTTTTGGTAATACAGCTGAGGTCCTGCTGCACTTGTCCAGAATGGGCACTAATTTGGGCCTCTCTCCTTGATCTGACTTCTGTTTCCACAAAACTCATTGGACCTGATTATCTGTGAAATATTTACCCTTGTGTTATCTTCTGGGCTGAGGCCAGTTTTAATAAAACTTGATGGAAGGGAATGACACACACGGTAGTTTGGCTTTCTAAATTTGTAACTTGTTTTCCACTAATGGTATCTCTTGCTTTGCTGTCTTTGTATTTACCACTATTTAAAATTTATTCCAGAAGTGTTAGTAGTATTCACCCTTCTCCCCCAGCATTTCAGGCAATGTTTCTAAAAGTCGAAAATTAGGTTCCTAATGACAACAACTTAAGGGCTACTAAAAATCTTCTCTATAGGACAGACAAAATTTTTAAGAGTATTCACATGCTTATTAAACCACCTCCAAATAAATACAGGCAGGTCTGAAGTTGCCTTTGATATGCATTGTAGCCTTTTTAATAGACACTGTTACCACATGTGGTAGTTTTGGACCACGATTCCAGAAGTGAATGAAAGTTTTGAAAATGGATGACGTATTGAAGTCTCTGAAGGAGAGCCAGAGTGGATTTTTGAGGGTGGTGGATTAGGAATTGGAGGGGGAGGGGACTTGTGTTTGTTATTGCCCTTGTGACCTTGAAAAGCTGTTGAAACTGTAATCTGCTTTGAAACTTCAGATGAGAAGTACTGTACTGAAGTGAATACAGTGCTGTAGGCTGAGCTCTGAGAGTTCTGTCTTCAGTGTGTGAAGCTGAAGAAATTGTTCCTTTTGCTTCCTATAAGTGGGCCTATATTCACAGCACTGACTTCAGAGAGCTTCTGTAAAGGTATGAAAGGTGAACCGAACACAGATATTACTCAGTTCATGTGTCCTTTCTGTTCTGCATTCCGTTTCCCTAGTATAGTAATAAAATACTTGCTTTATTTTTTCTAGCTCTGATTGTGGTCAAAAGAATACCGCTTTGTGCACAAGACCTTACTTCAGATATGGTATTAGTTGCAGGCGCTGGTTTCTACTGTCTAACGTTTAAAGTTTGATTCTTTGTGGGGCATTTGAGCTAAAAATGTTCATAGCTGATTTTTTTCAAGAGAAGGGTCCTCTTCTTTAATACACGTATTCAAGGCAAAGATGAAGTGCTTTTCTTATTTCAGCTGTTGTAAAACTGGAATCCAGACCTAACAGAGGTAGTGCATTGACCTCCTGAGGTAGTCAATGCAGATGAGCCCTACATCTTAGAAGGCAAAGCAGCTCCATCTATCTCAGTAGAGCCTCAGTGCACAATGTAGTCTGCTAAGACTCATGAGCATCTCACTCTGTGTGTCATCCACAAGAACTGAAGTGATGCCTCTAAGAGGTATCATAATGCCTAATTACAGGTTGGATTTTCAGGCATCTTTAGTGAGTATTATCCAGTAATTGTGGGGATACTACATATAGGTATATTAAGCTGACTTGTCAGATGTGATGTGTATCCATTTGCTAGCTTGTCATGTGTCTTGCATCTTTACCACTTTTGCAGGAGATATATTGCAGCAAGGGATTTCTTATTTTACTTTTCCTTTTCTCTGAGGTGATGTCTCTCCTGCTGTTTTTCTTACTGATCACTTAACCTGGTGGTTGAATTTACTGGAATCATCCAAAGTCTACATTGTGGCTGATTATGTTACTCCGAGGAGCACTTTTTCTAAGATAGTGGAAGGTTGTGCATAAAACTTCAAATAGTACGGGTTTTATACAATAAGTGAAAGGGGCACAATCTTGTGGAAACAATAGCTATGGGGGTAAGGGTGTGTGTGTGAAACCTGTTTGTAAATCCTCCATAGGTGCACCACAATTTGAACTGCTGTTTAAGAGGTAACCTAGAAGTTCACATGCATTCAGTCATTTAACAGATGCTTTAATAACAGCAACAGCTTGTTTTTCTGTGAGGTTTTACAACCAGCCCTTCTTTAGATTCTGTGCATCTCTTACAATATAAAGAAACTGGAAGTAGTTTTAGGTGTCTCTCTTTTAATAGTCATTTGTGGGCTCAAAAGGAAGATGAGCATACCACTTTTGCAGACTATTATGATGGAAAGAGAATGTTCCACAGTGTTTTAGAATTAAATAGCTGTGCAGTCTCCTCTGCAAGCAGAGAGATCATCTGTCTTTTATAAATGATAAAGGTTATAGTTTAACATTTTCCTATGTTTTAAAAATGAAATAATACTTATGGTTAGTGTGTGGTATGGAAGAAAAGCATTGTTAGTACTCTGCCAGAGTGATGTTTGTTTGTATCCTGGGTTTTTTATCATAGTAACCAATAGTATTTATTTCACTGCTGTTTCTCATTTGGTTTGCCTTATGGTGAACCAAGTCTATGCTTCTATATGTTTTAGTACAATATTTGAGTGTAAGAGTGATGGGGGTTAAGAGCTTTTGGAGATTTGTATCTAGCTTGTAACATTAAATCCAGTAGGATGACTTCTCACTTTCTTAAGCAGAATACGCTAAACGCAAGCAATTTGAGACCAGAGATCTAAAAATATTTAATGAACTCAGAATAGTAGCTATTGTTAACCATAACAGCGTACCATGTGGTTTTGACTATTGCTGTGCTATTGTTTTAATTTAAAGAAAAGCCAGTATTCTGTCCACTTAGAATATCTGGCTTTGGGAGGGAAGAGGATAAGGTTATAGACTGTCAAAACAATTTGTGATTTAACACGAAATAAGGTAGGACTTGCCTTAGAGAGTCAGAGGGGAAGAAATCAAAGTCTAGTACTGTTCAGGATACTTGAAATGAGCTTGTGGGCTGCAGTTGCCTATGGCAGGGAATAGAATGTAACACAGTCTGAAAAATGTCACTGGGGAAAGTACTCAGAAATTGTTGATTTGGTTGTTTTTTTAACCCTCTGTTATTTTATAGTTGGAAAATAGTTGCCTTGAAAAATGCTGTATATTCTCAGATATATTGAATGACCATCCTATTTTCAATCTTAAGTTTTCCCTATTTCTAAGTCTGTATAGAGGGAAAGGCGGCCTCATTTAGAAAAAGCACTGGTCAGTTATTACTTGTTTGGGGTTACCAGATTCAAATGTGTTTGTATAACCAAAAACTTGGGGTAAATTCCATGACTGAAGTAACGAAGGTTTTTGTTTTGTGGTGGTGTTTTCTGAAAGGTATCTTAAGGTTTGTCCAGACTTGAAACCTGGTTATATCATCAGTTCCACAGCAAACAGCAAGCTGATGTTGAAAACTACGTAGTATGGCTGTCTGTGTTGTCCCTTCCTCCATAGGTCTTGTTTGTTTATTGAAGCACTGATTAAAATGGCCCTTGCATACAAAGCAGACATGATAGCTTAGATCTGTCATGAGTTGTCAGATTTGTGCTTGAAACCTTTCTAAAGTCAGTCCTAGAACACTGTACTGGAATCCCCATAATCCTTTTCCACTATTTATCTGGTTTCAGTAATAATATTAGGCTATCAATAGTACAAAAAGAATTCGTGAACCTGGGCTACCTGTGAGCAAACTTTCTTCGTCACTGTTTATTTGGTTCTGAGTTGGGAACTGTTGATTCTTTCCACTTACTGTTTGTCCTCCCCTTTCTTTGGGTCAAAGTCTGATACCGTTACTGCAGGAAATAAACTGAAATGAGACAGGAGAATAAATAATTGGTGCTCTTAATGAGGAAGAAAAATACAATACTTTCTAAAGTACTGAAGCCATAAATTCACCAGAAACTTAAGCTAACCCAGACAATACTTGAGTAGGCAGAGCACGTTATTCATTGAGTATTCTTCCTTATTCTCTTATCACAGGGTTCTGGTTTGTATTCATTTGTCAGTTCATAATGTGAAAGATTTTTATCAGCAAATATGCAACCTTTTATTACAAAGTTCTGCTGTCTGCTGCTAGCCTACTGTAATTGTTTGCCTTTCAGAGGTATCCTGACTCTGATACTGGCATGAGTGAAATCCAGCAAGTATTAATTGACCACTGACATTTGTATTGCTGGGTGAGATGGGGGGAGTTTCTTTATATTAGTCTTCATTCTCCTTATTTTTACTGATGTGTGGTTTCCTTGAGCTCATTTTCTCCTGTTCGGTGTCCCTTCTTGAGAAGGGTTGGGGTGGATGGGAGAAGATTTAGTCTATAGTGCTTTTCCTGAACTGTGTAAATGTTGTCTGTGGCTTTGTTTGTTTTTACCCTGAACTGTGTAAAAACCCCTGCAAGATAGAGGAGAAATTAGTGTGCATGGCATGATCTATTCTTATTATGGATTTAAGGTGCCATGGAATTGGCAGACTTGCATCACTGTTGCTGAGGAAGCAAGGGTTCCTGGAAAGTCTTTGAGTGATTGAAAGGATATACTTGGCTAAACTGTCATGTTCAGAGAATGAAAGGATAATTAGAGTGAGCTTATGTGACCCAAATAATTTTTCTATTTAGAGTGGAAAAAGCAGTAAGTCTTGTTTGGTTCAGCTGCCAGAGGGTAGTGCCTTCAAAAACCTAGAGGCAAGACAAAAGCCCATCTCAGTTAAAGTAGTAGCTAGCATGTCATTCAGTTAAGCTGAGTTTTTAATTCTGAGTTTCTTCTAGATTGATTTCTAGTCATTAAATCTTTTGGTACCACAGTGGGAGTGCTGGGCAGTGATATATTTGCTTCCTTTGACAGCCAGGCACTGTTATTATTTCTTTTCAGCTGTTTAAAACTAATGGGTGTAACATCTTGGAGGCTGGATTGCTTGATGTACACAATATAAGCTTTAGTTTTGTCACTCTGTTACGGGGATTTATCGCCCTACCGAAACAGCTTTATGCTACATGCTGACTAGTTGGTGTGCATCTGCTATTCCTCTTTTTAGTTAAAAGTCCTTAGAATAATTTGGGGTTTGTTTGTTGTTTGGGTTTTTTTTTGCTATTTCTCAGTGTTACTGTACAGGAAAACATTTCTTGTTAAGCTTCTGCATGCACTCAGGCATTTGCTTCTGGAACCCACTTGTAATCCTGTTTCATTGCAGAAAAGGTTCTTGTGTAATTACCTAAGTATGCTAGTGCTGTTGTATTTCTGCAGCCTTCTTTCTCTGATCATGTGCCTTTCTTCCTGCTCATGCTAATACTTGGCTGTGTCTCATCTCATGGTGAGAGATAGTTATGTGATGTGTGTATGTTTGGTATCTGTTGCTGAGGTTAATTTTCTTCTAGTTCAGCTTCTTGAATCAATTTGCTGAATGAGGATATGGGGGCAACTACTGATGCAGAAGTTGGAGTAGAATATACACAAGGTTGGAGGTGAGCTTACAGCAGTTACTGGTTTAGCTTAGCGTGTCTTCTTGTAAGATTGTAGTCTGAGATGTTTCAAAGAAGGTTCTTCTAAGGTGTAGTTACTAGCATTGGTTCTTAACATTAATGGTGTGGATACCCGATGAACTGCCTTGCGAGTGCAAGTCCTAAACTGGTTTGGAAAGCTACTGGTGATGAAGAGAAGACTGTACTGGAAGTCACATAACCGTGACATTTACAGCAGTGTCACCAGCTATGTTGCAATCCTAAAGTAAAAGAGCATGCTGTTAAATGTTGATACTAAACCCTTTATTATAACTAAATTAAGAATATCCATATCTTCCTTTGGATTTTCCCCAGATGCATAGCCTGCTACAGATGTTGGTATGATTCCCTTCACAGCAGTCATTCCAGTTTAATTAAATATCAGCACTTGCTGACAAGAATATTTTTATTCTGTAAGCACATGAGAATACAGAAGAAACCGAAACTTTACATAGCAAAGGTCATGGTAAGGAGTTTGTTGGAAAGTTCCCGAATGAATCAAGATGTTTCTCTGTGCTTTTTGTCACGTTTGCAAATTTCCTTAGGGGCTAAGATGAGCCTCTGCTCATCCACTGCGGTGTGTCATTGTTCACTGCTTAATGTGGAGCTGGAGAATAGTATCTGCTCCCTTCTTCAAGCACGTGTTCGGGATCTGCAAAGGGACTGAAGTATTTAGGGGGAAACGTGAGTAGTGTCATCACTGGGAGAGACTCGAGTTTACGGTTATCAGGCACTGATTGTTTTTGTGTCCAGGACTTCCTGTAGTTGTTCAAGTTAAGGGGTCTCAAAGTGGCTTTCTTTTTTTTTTTTTTCCAGTATAGGCTGAGAGAAATTAAACCCATCTGAAAATGTGTAAGCCATCTGAATTTCAGAAATGCCTTCTAATGTGCGTAATAAAATATGCTTGTCTTGGCCATTTGCTGTTCTTCTCCACTCCTCCTTCCCTTTCTGAGCTACCAGGTTTTATAACGAATACAAGGTACAGTTATGAACACCAAGTTTTTTCCTATCATAATCTCTGCTGCTATTACCATGTTGTTGCCAGATAGCTTGAAAATTAGCCAGAAACTCAGTTGCTTGATGGCTGTGCTCTCTTGTTGAGACCTGCTTATTTTTATGAATGGAGTTTTTAGGTTTTAGCTTTGGAACATTTGAATCCTGCAAATTGTTGAAGCCAGAGGTAGTTCCTCTTCCCTGTTTCAGGCATCCTTACTATGTTATAGAAAGTTTTCTTTATTATATTTCACTTGATAAAAGCATTAAGTACTGCTTTGCTTTGATAGCACTACCAGTAATAGTAGTTTGTATCAACCTTAGCAAAGCATTTCTGGGCCGTTGTAGAAGAAGGTGACTGGAAATAGCATGGCTTTACCAAGGGTCTGTCATGCTTGACGTGTCTGACTGCCTTCTGTCAAATGACTAGGTCGTCAGGTGAGGGGAGAGCAGTGGATATTTGTGGGGGGTTTTTTTCACTTTGTCCTTAGCAAGGCTTTTTGCAGTGTCCCACAGCATACTCCTATTTACAGTCTCAGTGAGAGGATGACTAGACAAGATAAAATTAGTTGAAAAGTTGTCTCAAAGAGTGGCTGATAGTTCATACTTTGCCTGTAGAGTAGTTACAACTAGAGCTCCTCAAAGGTCTGTTGTGACTTCCTTTTTATTTGAATGTCTTTATCAGTGACCCAGTGGAATATGTGGAATGCACCTTAATCAGGTTTGTGGTAGACATGGAACTGGTTGCCTAAAAGGCAAGGCAGCCATTCTGAAGTACTCAAAGGCTAGAAGAGTGGGCCTGTTGGAATCTTACAAAGTTCAACAAGGTGAACCGATGCTAGAAGCATCAGTAACCCTGCTGCAGTGCTACTGGCTGGTTGGAGTGTAGCTCTGTGGAAAAGGACCTGGTTCTGATGAACAGCAGGCTAAATACAAGTCAGCACTTCACCCTGTTAGTGATGAAAAGAGCTTTATTCCCCTTTAGTTGGCATTTGTTCCAGATGTTCCCAGACTGCATCTGTAATACTGAGTCCAGGCTTGCTCCTGTTCTCTCTACCCCAAATAAGCACAACACTGATAAACTTAAGGCAAGTCCACCAGGATGGTTGAAGAGCTGAAGTATGTGACCTCAGAGGGGATGCTTGAGAGATTTTTGTGGCCCTGTTTACCCTGGAGAAGAAATGCTTAAGAGGGATCCAACAGCAACCGTCTGGTGTATACAGGGAGGGATACAAAGGTGGAGCCAGTCTCTTTACCGAGGTGCACAGTGGGAAAACAAAGAGGCAGTGGTCATAAATTGAAATGGGTGGATATATGTTGAAAAGTTTTTACAGTAGGGATGACTGTTAAGAGGTTATAGGAGGTAAGACTTTGAGAAGGAAGTTGAACTGGATAATCTCTTAAGTCCCCTCCACTCTGAATCATTCTATGAGGAATCACCCATGGCAGGGACCTAAGTGGCCAAACTAATCAGTACAGTTTGTTCTAGTTGAAAATTGATTCTTTATGTGAGTGACATTTATTTCTAGTGCTCCTAAAAAAAGTAACTTAAACATCATCAGTTACTCTTTTTGACTGTTATTTATATTAAGCATTAGTTACCTGAAATATGCCTGTTGGGAAAGCATGGCATAAGCAAGGTACATTTATTGGATAAGTTCATTTCATCTAAGAAAGGAAAAATAGTCCTGGTGTTTTAGAATGTCATAGTGATCCGTATGCCATGTCTCTCCCCTGCCTTCAGCCATTTTTCCAAACCTTGTGGTAAAAGAAAGCAATTTCTAGAGCATTTGTTGTTTGAAGTTACTGGGGGGAAGAAAGAGACTGGAAAAAGAAACTAAATCACAGTTTCTCTGAGATTGGTTCACTTCCCTCTTTGCCCAGGCCTGTGAAAAGAAGCTGTCATCCCAGACATCTCCAAAATAAAGGTTTTAGGTAGATCCATGCTGCAGAAATTGTATGCTGGTATAGTGGGCATAGTGGGTTTAACTATCATAGCTCTTCTCATGTCTGTGAGAACTTTGTTTCTTTCTTTGTAACCAAGATGATTTTGGTGAATAGTCAGGTGTATTTATGCTTTTGATTTTCAAGAGGTTTGTAGCGTAACAGGCTTCTTCGTCATGGCTTCCATGCTTTAGATTCAGTTTGAATCTTAGCTTTTTAACCTTTCTTCTCCTTTGAGTCCAGGAACTGGATATATTCTTGTAAGTGACTGCATTAGTATGCCAGACTTTTCCATCCTCTCTACCCTTAAACAGGCATGCATATGCAGAAATGTATGCAGCCTTTCTCTCTAACATGGTTTACATATTCCTGGTTTGGAAATGGGTTTGCTTACATGTGATGGTGGAATGTATTGATGATGGGAGTTTTTTGGCAAGTAGTGGCCACTGAAATGTGTAATTAAGATCATTTCATACTTTCTTCTCTGACAAGTAAAAGGCATTTATGTTTGCTGCATACCCATAGACTACTAGGAACTTCTGGACTAATGTGGCCATTTACAATGAAATTGCTACTAAGCAGTTCTTGAATATTGTGTTGAACTAGCAGAGAAACTGGTCAATTCTTCCATCTTGCTACTTTCAGACTCACAGGCTCTTCTGCTTTATTCACCCCTTATATACAAGGAAGAGTCTAAAGTGAATCTATATCAGAGGACAAAAGATCTGGAAGAAATTTTGCTTTTGTACGACATTCAAGGTAAGACTGACCAGATGACAAAAAGCATGAATACTGAGGCTTGCAAAATGGTGTCATTTCTGCATTCTTGGCTTCTTGCATATTACAGTATTCTTGTGGAGTACTGTGAGTATGTAGTAAGTATTAAATACTCCTGCATAATTCTCTGGAAAGACACTAATGATCAGAGGCATATAAGCTAACTGTGGCTGTGTTACTTAACTAAAATAAAGTATGTTGCTAGTTGTAACTAATGTTTGCTGTACAAAACTGTCTTTTGGGTAGCATAGGTGTTCCTGCTTCTAGAGCTGATACACTGATTTGCATGATATAAAATGGCATGTCTTACTAAATTAGCAGTACCTCAGTAACTCTCTGTTTTACATTTAGGTCTTGTGTGTAGCCACTTGTAATTTCTCTGTTAATGCAATATTATAGCCCTTGAGTACGTTTTTAGTCAATTTCCAAATATCAGGACATAACTGGGAGTCAGTTTGCTGTGCTTTGGAAGGAGTGTTAAATGCATTTCATTCAGTGAAGCCATAGCTTCAAGCACATAAGCAGTTGTCATCTGTCTGCAAGTTAGAGCAGCGATGAAGTGGTAGGAGCCATTAGCATCATTTGTCAGAGTGATGCCATTGCCTTCAGCTTCCATGCACAGTGTAACTAAATGTCTAATAATATTTGTTGTGTTGTTCTGCACTACTCCTGGATGGATGTCACGGTGGAGGAACTATTAGCAGGAGTAGGAGGATAAAACCTGTAGCAGAACAAGTGAAATTCCTGCCAGTGGGACCAGTGTTGGGGATAATGTTGACTGGGGTAGCTATTCATGTCATTCAAGGGTGGAACTGAAGAAGTGATAGAGAGGTATGGAAAGGCTATCCCTTGCTGAGGCAGTAGTTCATGTAAGAAGGGGAATACAAGACCATGGTATCCAGCCATAGAACAGATGGTGGAGACATTCACATGGAGTCACTTAGAAGGACGTAGGAGATGTTTTGGGGACTGGAGAGTACAAGTAGCACTTCATGTAGGCAGCTGATTGCCTAATGCTAGCTCTTCAATTTTAGGGAGGTGGAAACCTACTGAAATTGGCACTTATGCTGAATTCAGCATCTGTTTGAAGGCTTATGTCCGCAGTCTTCTATTCATCTACCAATTTCTAATTTGTTGTGACTGCGTTTGTGTTTTTTATATAGTAGGTTCTACTGAATTGTCTGTGTAATCCCCAAGCTGAGTGTCTTCTTTTCTTTTTAAACTGCTAAATTCATCAGATTCTTTTAGTTGTTCTGCAAAAGCCTAAATACTTACGAGTGTTCCTTTGTGTGGCTTGATCTTATTTTTTTTTATGGATCCCTAGTTTAATCTGGACTGTTATACCTCAGAATACATGCAGGGTAAGGTTTACATGTAGTTAAGTGGCAAGACTGAGATGCGAGCTTTGGAAGATAGAAATAATGTTAAAATATCTTGACACGTTGCCTCTCTAAATGGGACGACAGAGTAGGGTGTCTGCCCCCACACTACAGTTAATGTGGGTTTTTTATGCGTCTTTGCACTGAAGTTCCCATCACCATTCAGTCCAGCAAGGGCATGTCTTGCAGCCACCAGCATACAGGAGCACTAACCTTTGATGGAGCTGGAGTTGGTGTCTTAATCTGTGTTATCCAGATTTGCCTGCAGCTGATGTCTGACCTGATGAGTAGCATAAAATGAATGTTGAATTATTAACATGCTTGCTTCCTGGAATCCTTTTTGCTGTCAAGTCTATGTAGACCTATCATTACTGCATTGACTGCCTGTAATGCCCTTAAGCACCCTCTCTGATTTCTTGAAACTGGCATGGTCTTCTTGCATGTTAGTTTTAACATTCTCATTGACAAAATTGCCCTTTGAATTTTTGCAGGTGTAGTTCGACACATATCATGGTACTTGCATAGTAGCAAAATTGAAACTGTTCTTAGTCAATAGATACATCTGAAATTGCAGCATTGAAATACATGTTGCAAATCAAGAGAGTTTAAACTGTATTGGTTTAAAGTGAGTCAGTGATTTATTGTGAAACTAAAGTTGTAATGCTAATTGGACAAAACCTTTGAGTATTTAAGCTTGCAAGTTGCTGAATGGCTGCTTCTTGCAAAGCACTCCTCTGTTTAGATGACAAGTGAAGCAGTTCAGATAGACATGCAGACACCTGAAAAAGATTCCATGTGTCCAGGCAACGATACTGGAGGCTGCTGCCAGAAAAAAAGGTAATGGAAATTTGCTTCACTCTGCAGTTCCTAGAGATAGTAATTTTTTGTAATTAGACTTCAGACTTGTGAAGAGGTTTCTCTAGCCTGCTGGAAAAGTAGAGCATGCTATGAAAGTGCAGGGAGGAGTACTGACAAACCATCTGTGATCTGGAACCTAGCTTCGTATATCACACTGTGGCTTGAATAGTATGTATCATGTGATTACAGGTGTATTGATCCTGTTAGAGTACAAGAGAATACTATTACATATCATTTAGGACCATCTACTTCTCTGAAGCATTTGTTTATAGCTGCCTTCAAAATGCTTTGAGATACACCTTTCTTGAAATGAACCAAAACCCAGATCAGTTCAACTGGTTTGATTTAGGAAGGTGGTATATCTGTGTTAGCAATAAGGGAGTGACTTTCGAAGTAAACAGACCCTCTTAAAAATTTGAAGATGTCTTTGCATTTCTGTGTGCTGATTCTTTTCATTTACGCAAAGGCAGTACTGTTACTGAAGTAACTTTACTAGCAGCTAGAAGAAACTTCTTAACATGGAAGAAACTAAGGAAAGAAAAAGATGTTCTAAAGCTGTAATCGAGGGATAAAAATAACTATCTGTTTTAACAATTCCTATTTGGAGCCTTTGGTTCCCATGTTATTTAAATTAGTTCTTTTGGAAGATTGTGTGTGTAGGCTGTTAGTTGACATAACAGATGCTTGAATTATCTCTTTCCAAGTTGCGAGTTTTGCAGTAAACATTAAAATGTCTATAGCATAGTAAGTGTTAATATTTGGCGGCTTGTAGTACTGGCGTTCTTATGCTACTGATTGGAATGTGCTGGTGGTTTTATTATAGTGTTGGATGACCCTTTTTTGCATTTAATTTAACTCTTTTTTGTGTATGAACCTAGCAAGTGGTAATATGGCCAAAAAAAAGCCACAAATAGATCCAAGTGGTTAAATAGTGCAGCAGGGAATTTGTGCTTCTGGTAACTGCACATCAGCTGTGTCCAGATTTCTTTTAATCATCTGTGATGGCTCAGGTTAGTTCATTTGTACCTGAAGGCTTACCCTTAGAAAGTGGGGGAAGAGTGAGACTTGGAGAGAGGTAAAGCTCTTCACCTAATCATCAGTGTCATCTAAAGAACTTGATTTGTCATTGTCAAACATCAACAGGGAATTCTTCCTGCATTTTCTGAATTTGGTGCTAACTGAACTGCTGTGATTTTGATCTTTTTGCTCATTTTTTCACTCCACTTTGCAGGGTTTAAATTCCTTCTAAATTTTGGATATACTTGTGGTCCCGCTTAGGTTTGTGTGTTCTATACATGTAAGATGGAGGAAAATGTGATTGGCTGGCATGTGTATTGTAATGGCTTCATTTCCCTGACAGATAAAATGTGATGCTATTGTGCCTTTGAGAATACACTTTGGGTTATTTGCTCTAAATACAAGATTGGTACATAAAGACATGTTGTAGAAACCATGTTTAAGCGTTCTTCTGTAAGGAGAAGCACAAACACAAGATGTGATATCGAGGATAAAATAAATTGTTATTAGCTTTGATAGTGGTAGCAAGACTTGATCTAAAAGCTGACTTGTTCTAAATGCATTGTGAGCCACTAGATGCTAGGATGAGATTCTCTAGCAAGATAAAAAATGAACTTTTGGGAACTCCAGCTCTTGGCTGGCTTAAAAATCACTGAACGCTGTTTAGAGAAGAGTTATCAAGATAGCCTTCACAGAATCTGTTCTTCACTTGTGTAAGCATTTCCTGTGAAAGACTTAGTGATATTAATCCTTTGAAAACTGTCAGACTTCCTGCTTATATCCTGCAGCTAGAGCATCTTAAAATTTTGGGGAAAGTTGCCAGTAGGCAGTTATGTCAGGTTTCTTACCTCTTTATCCTATAATGTTTTGAAGGCTGTAACAGTGGAGTTTCTCTATTATCCAAATGCACATACTTGCTACAAAACTGGATCCAAAATATCTTGCTTTCTCTGATCTTCCTAAGAACTGGTTCTGTAGGAGTTCTTTACGGTATTACACTTGAGATGTTTTCTTGAAAGCCTTAGCTGGAAAAGGCTAAGCCCTTTCTACTGCATCATCAGCAGAGAAAGTTTTTTATCTGGAAGATTACTCCTGAATTTGAATAATACTACGGTTTGGTAACACCTTGCTCTTCTCCTGGGGAAAGGGTTGACAAACTCTGGATGCTTTTTAGTACTGCTATAGTAGATAGAGTGGATGAGGCACCTCACTTCTCTGAGGGACATGCCATTTAGGCTCAGAGCACTTCTGAATAGATGTGCCCTGTAATGCTGTCAGATGCCAGGTGTGGTGGATTCTTTCTCAGAATATTTAACCAGTGCTCAGGCTGTGGTTTCTGATTGTTTTAAGCACATGGATATTTACAAAATCTAAGTGATGCACCTGGAGTGACTATTTTCTTAACAATGATTTGAAGGCCAGATGTTCGCAAAGGCAACAAATGGACAGATGGTTTCAAACTGATTCATTAACTATTGCTACCTAAGTATTCTAGCTTGTAAGATGGTAATAAATTTACCTCATGGGGAAACACCATAGGAATGTGCTCAAAAGATAGGCACTTCAGTATACTCTCGTATGTCTGAGCTGCAATTCTGAATCCCCGTCAAGAAGATGGATGCTTGCATGCTCTGCCCTTCGCATTAAGAAAAAAAGAAACACAAACCCATGCAGAGTATGAATGCATCTTCCTCAGTCTGTAACTTCTGGATTGCAGTGGAAGGCATAATGTATGTCTAGAACTTTACTCATAGCTATAATCTAATAATTTAATACAGAAAGTAGTATAATAGGAGCTAGTTACAGACTTTTGTAAGCTCTTCTCCAGAAAGTCCTAGCAGCCCCAGTAAACATCTTAGTTCAAAGTAGAAGTCCTATGCTTACAATCCTTCTTTGTGGTTTTAATTTTTTGTGGTTTGAGATTTTTCTGCAAAAAACCACTAACATAAATGAGACATATTTCAAGTCTTGAAGATAGTCTCTTCTCCTTAGTTCAGCTAAAGACCAGATAACTGAAAATCTGAGTTTTGTACTTGGATATTTTTACTGAAGCATGTTAGGGCTTTTCAGCGTTCCTGAAACTGGATGTTTGAAAAGCTGTCCAGCATAACCAATGGAGAGAAGATTACATATTTCTGTGCTTGGTTATGTTAAGCATTGCTCTGATCTGTTGCAGAACAGAGGAGGAAGTGCTTTTCATTGATTTCCCAGTAGGCAAATGTATATTGCATATGTGCATTCTGAATTCTAGTAAGTCTTTTGATATTCCTTCATCTTCTGCTCGTATAATTCAATAGAGTTTGAGTTACTCATCAGCTTCATGAGCAGCCTCTGCTTCAGGCATTCACTTGCACCGGTATAACTACGTCTGTTGCTCAGCCACATAGTGTGGAAACAGGAATGGGCTGCTGAGAACAAATATTGCTTAAGCTGTCACTGTTGCTAAGACATCTGCATAGCGATAATGTGAATTTAGTGATCTCAAGCTTACCTAAAAGAGAATTACAAAGAATTTAGGAATTAGTGTTGCCTTACAAATATATATTAAAGGTAGGTCTGCAGGAAAAAAGTTTGGAATAGCCTTTTGTAAGATGTATCAGAAGGCAGCTTACCAATGCTGTAGTTTAAGCCCACCATTTGGGAGGTGATACTTAAAAGTACAGACCTAATTAGAATGCTAGTATTTATCAAGCCTCTAGACAAGTGTGAAATACTAGTCTGATAATGTGTTTCTGTTGGAAATTCAATCTTGAATAGTTGAAATGACTAACTGGCAATTAAAGTTGGAACTGCAGACTTGAAACTGCTGAACCAAATTATCACTAGAGCCCCAAGTAGATTTATTTCAAGGCATTTAGCTTTTTAAGAACCTCTGGGTGCTACTTCTGAAATGCAGTGGCAAGATACCATTCCACTTCTTCAAGAAGTTACAACTGCTTTAGAAAGGATTAAACACTTCAAAATTACTGAGTTTTTTAGTTTAACTTTTGTGTATTCTCCTTTCTTTAACTGTTCTAATAATGAACATTTTAATGCAGCTTCTACATTTGAAGGGGGGAGATGGGCTGGGACAGTGTAAAAAGCCCACAGCCACAAAAACACAAACCAAGGCTTTGCCTAGTCTTGGCTGATTCACAATGTTTTTGTATAGAAGAAGGTTCCACTTAGCAGATGCAGAGAGAATTCATTATCCCTTTATTACAAAGGATGAACAACTTTCTCTTCAGGGTGAAAGTTGCGCATTGTCTTAAGTAATTATACATAAATTAACTCCTGTTTTAGTTCAGGCTTTGTCATATATGCACATTAAGGGAGAGCTACTGCATGAACTTGAAGCACAGCTGGTGCACTTCCTTGGTGTATGCTCTGACGTTCCTGGAAAAAATCAGGTAACCTAGTGAATGCCTCTTTGAGGAGAGAGATGTTATCTTACGTTTCCTGTATGTTAAGAACATGCGATTGGGAGATGCAATATGTAGCTAACCTGTGGTAAGCTTACACTAGTGCTCTTTTTCCTTCTCCTTCCTAGTATCTTTTACTTCTGCAAAATCTTTTCCTATCTTCTGTCAGAACCAGTTTACAGTGCTGGGGGATGATTTCAGCAGTGGAGGTATTATGATGTCATGCGTTTGGTTATGACACATTAGATAATAGCTCTTTCTGTTGATATTCGGGGGTGGGTTAGTTGGTTGGTTTACTTGTTTTAAAGCGGCAATGATTTCGTTGTCTGTAAAAGGCCAGAGTCATAGCTGTCTGTGGAGCAGAATAAAGCCACTTTTTCTGGTGCTTCTCTGACCAGAGCCCAGAAACTTGCAAAGGACTGGTTGTTGTAGTGGGTTAGTTTGTTTTTAAGCATTAGGATTCGGCTTGAGGATCGTTAGTGTTTTGCTACTGGGGTGTATGTATTTTATCATTAGGAAGACCAGTGTTTGTTGCCTACCCTTCTGAAAAATAGCATAGTCTTCAAATTGCTCAAGACTGCACAGTTGTTTTCTTTTTCATTCACTTACTTTTGAATATTGGGCTTAGTTCTTCAGCAGTGATTTACTTATGATGGCTTTGGCTGCACTGTTTTTACCTTCTGAGAAAGTACTGTAAACATGGTAAAATTCAAATTCTCTATTAGCTAAGGAATATTTAAGTTGTGCTTAATTAAAAACCATTCTACTGTAGGGTATTAGTTTCTTAATAGCGAAAGCTGTTGAAGTTTACTGAACTAAGTCCTACTCAGATATTAAGCTTTTACATACTCTGAAGATCTGAGGAGCCCAAATTAAATACTTAAGTCTTGTTATTTTGTTAAGGCTCTAATATGAAACATTCAGCTTTATTCTTGGGCTGTAATTTATGATGAGCAGTCTGGGTAGCACCTTTTCATTGGTGTATGTGAGCATTTTCTGTACACAAGTTACCGAGAGCTGGATGCAATAGCTTGTTATCCCAAAGCTGTATCAAGAATCTAAGTGTCTTAATATGGAAAAAGAGTTGTGCAGCCTATTTGGAGAAGTAGGGGTCACTACTGTGTAGAAGTAGGTAAGGAGTGGCGTCCTGTTTTCATGCAATGTTCAGTCATGGAGTTTGTATCTTAGATGTTACTGCTTGGTTTAGGACGCTGAATATCAGTATTTATCACTTCTGATAAGGTGTAAATAGGAGCATATTCTGGGGTAAGATACTATTAAACCAACATGTATGTGAAGCTGCCCTACTGTATGCTACCTGTCTAAGGTTAAAAATCACCTGTGTCTAATGAATGCTCTCACATCCTCTGCAGAGTAAGAGAATTTGGAAGAGGTCAAGCCTCTTGTTTCTGGGAAGCATAATACTTCTGGTCTGCTTTTGTTAGTCAGCTGCTTCTAAAGTCTACTAGAGTAGTATCAGAACGGAGGCTTTTGAGCACTTCAACCTGCAAGCCCCCTGTACCCTCCTAATTAAGGGGATCTTCTGAAGGTGGAAGGAAGTGTGTGAAGGGAGTTGTGTTCTGTGTTAATGCCCTAATCACTGGTGTAGTTAAGAAGAGGGGATTAAGCTATTTTGTGCAACTCTGTGAATCTGTACTGCTTGTGTTTTGTTATGTTGTGATGTTCCCACCCACCCCCAAGTTCTTGGAGGTGGAAACGACTCTTCTTGTACTGAAACATTTTACCTTTTGGGGGACGGCTTTTGCAGTGTAGTCCGATACAATGATTTAAGGTACTTGCTGTCTAGTTCCTTCAAAATACTTTTCCAGAGTTCATTAATGATTTAGTGCTAGTTAAGGTGTAATTTCACAATGCTCTGGGCAAATCTGAATCAGCAGCAGCTGCTGGTTCTACATTTCTGTCATTGGCGCTTGACTGCATTTGCTAAGCTGGTTCAGAGAGCTCAAGTGGCAGAAAGTAATTTACCTTCTATGGCTTAGTTTGATTCCTTGAATTGTCCATTCTGTTGTGGTGCCTGAGAAGACAGAATGTTGGGGAAAATACAGGGCTTGAAGCATTACAGGCATAAAATTTACTAAACTTCTACAATTCTTCAAACAGCAGCAAAGTATTCCTCTTGAGGAATTTCTTGTTTGTGACACTTTTTGGTAGCTGAAAATGGCAAACCATTTTGAAATGTTCTCATAGCTCCTTTCTTCAATCAATAGGCTTAAAGTCAAGGTCTGTAGTGTGTCTCCCTTTATCACTCATTCAGTTCATCAAAGTCCTGTAATCACTTGAAAATTGTCAGTGTTAGAGTAAGGCTTGTATTTTCCTCATGCCTCAGATAAAGCTGGCTGTTACCCGGAATTCTTCCTGTGATAGTTCCTTCTACCAGTGTACTGTCATGGTAACTTGTGAAAGATGCAGCAGTTCGTAAGATTAAATATGTAGTCCCTGATCCATGAAGGAATTTGGACATTTGCCTCGTGTTCAAAATAATGGGAAGATGCTTAGGTAGATACACACATTTAAGTTGTTAGTTATCTTCTGCTTTTGTATTTTAAGCTGAATTTAGGGTTAATTTTATGAAAGCTTCCTTGGGAGAAACAGTGATTCTTATTTCAGAGGAGCTGAAATACTTTTGCAACTGAAGCTTATTGCTTTTGTTTTACACTGTTGTGCATTTTTATCTAAGTAAGCACAATAAAGAGCTTAGAAATTATACATGCTGCATTGGGTGGGTTCAAGTCTTGTCAAGTACTCCAGGGATGCTCTGGAGCAGGGGAATAAAATTAAGCAAATAGCATGAGCAGGCATGCGAATGCTATTCCTTCTGATACTGAATTGAAGGACTTGAATACTAGGTAATATGCTAGATGACTTTTTAAGAGCTGGTAAGTGCTGGTGAAGGAAATAAGGAAAAAAATCTGAGTCTTTCTTAGCGTTACTCTTTAATAGAGAGTGTACTGGAAGGTCTTTTGACGTCCAGGCATGGCTTTAGTTCATGCACTTCTATTTAGGAAAAGGTTGTATTCATGAGAAAAATCATGTACAAGTCTGTTTTAAACCATCTGGAGCAGCTAACTACTTTCCTTGTTTCTTTTAGGAAATACCAAAATAAAGCAGATGCTGTGTCCTGTATGGTTATCTCAAGGTTTTGCAAGTCATTCTGTTATGTGCTTCTTGGCAGCAGGAATGTAAACTAATTCTTTGAGCACGGAACTACAACCTTGACAAAGTTGCAGTCACAGGTAAGAACAAATTCTGCTGCTCGGAAATTTATGAGAAGGTATACTTGCTGTTTCTTTCACTGTGTCTTAACTTGCAGTTTGTAATTGACCAGGAATTGAACAGAAGTTTCAGAATAGATTGGATAAAAGGATATGGTCTTCTTTAAAAGCACTTGAGTTTTGCTTAATTGTATTTTTAATAGGGAAGAATTTTGACTTAAAGTACAGCTTTTCTCTGCTCTAGTACAAAGCTCTGTCAGTAATTGGAAAGAAATGTAATTTTTCAACACCTAAGTATATGCTGACCAAGTCTGAGCAAGGTATATTCTTACACAAAGGACACTACAGTGTCAGTCAGTAGAAGTCACGAAGTGTTTTGCCACTGTGTGTTGAGGTCAGCTTGTTGTCTGCAGGTGGCTTTTTCTCCTCAAGGTCTGTATTTCCTTAAATGCACTAATATCAGCAGTGCTGCTTAAGTTACCTTTTTTAACTTTGCTATTGCAAATCTCTAAATTCTTGTTATGAATTCACTGTAGTTTCAACTCTTGATTCACCTTTTCAGGGGTTTATGTCTTCTTCCAGGTCAGTGAAAATGTTTTCTATCATAACTTTATCTGATAATGATGGAGATAACTCTTTTCCCACTACTCAATCACTGTATTCTAAACTTGCATGTAGGGCACTACAAACCTATATTTAAAAAAGCAAAATGAAACAAAAAAGCCAAAACAAAAACAAACCACCACAAATACCTGTCACTGAGATTGCGTATTTTGGTTTGCATATTTCTGAATAATTTATTTATGCTTTTATACAAAGGAGTATATGTTTTGAAGACTGTCCATGAAATAGCTTTATTTCATGTGCTGAATCTGCAGAATTATGATCAAGTTAAGGCTTTTCAGTCTTAATTTCACATTTTGGTGTCTTTGTCAAGAAAAGTTGCTTGCCTTAGGCGGCACTTTTTTTTTCCTTAGCGGTAGGACAGGAGTCTGGACTGTTGATATAAAGCAGGCTAATATGTCTTACTCTGAAGTTGGATGTCAGCAACAAGATGGACAATGATGAGGAGATGACATTGATTGTTTTGTTGCTACAATGAAAGAAGGGTTGAAATATGGTTTGGGGTTTTTGGTTGGGTTTTTTGTTGTTGCTTGTGGTTTTGGTGGGGTTTTTTTGTTACTGTTTTGATTGAATTCTTGTGCTTAATTTGCAGTGATGTAACAGGTTGAAAAAAGGCACAACTCTTGTATTGTCTTAGACTAATTTATCTTGGAATGGACCTCTGCCACTCATTTAGCCCTACCCTGTGTCTGACTTCCTCAGATTTTTGTGTAAATCAACAAGTCACTGCTCAATTATGTAAATAAATGGCTTGGTGTTTTACTGTGGTTCTATAGACCTGCTTATTCTGGTCTTTCAGACTTGTTTAAGAACAATTTATTGATTATATGAATAGGTGATTCATTGCTACCCTATTCTCACAAAAATGTATCTGAAGCTTTTAGTAAACAAACATTAAAAAAGGTAAGAAAAGTTGTCTTAAATGCTTAAATCTAGAATAAGGGATGACTCATTTTTAGTGGCATACTGCTTCATGTTAATGAGAAAAATAAATCTTTAATTTTAGTAGCAGTAGTGTATTGGCTAAACATTGGTTTTGTTTCTTCAAAGTTTTAGGTGCTATTTGTTTACAAAATCTGTCTGGTGGTGATTAGATTAATGATTGAAAAGGAGCAAATTTAAGCTCAAAGTAGTTGGTCTCCTGTTGAATTTAGAGAACCAAAAAAATGATTCAAATAATTCTGCATAGAAATAACTAAACTTTATTCTGGAAGAATCACTTTTAGCTGTGCCAGTGCTTTGTAGTATTCAGAGGCCACATGTGAATCCGTTTTGAATAGCCTAGTGAAGAAGTAAGAGCGTGCTTATTGGCTACAGGAAGTACAAGTGGATACAGGGAAACAAAAGGAAATTCAGTTAATATCATGCGATGTAAACCTTGTCATAGTGGGGTCAATAGGGACAAATAAGCCACAGAACTGCATGAAGTTTACTTCTGCTACTTATGTAAAGGTGAACCTGCATGATAAAGGCATGGTGAATGTAAAAATGTGTCAACCTGATCACTGATGGCTTTGTACTATATGCTGTGATTGCAGAACTACAGAGTCCACTTTAAGATTTTTCTTGTGAAGCTCATCTTGAATATCTGAAGTATGATCTGCAACTTTGTACCTACCAAATTGCATTCCAAAAAAAATGAGAAGGATCAGCACAGAAGTGTGCAAACTCATCCATGAGATGGTTGCCATATAAGTTGCTCTTGAAGATCTGCAATCTAGCTTCATCCATGTTTAAATAAGGTGCAAGAAAGCAGAATATCAAAGGAACCTTTGAAAAGATACCAGTGTGTGTGTGTTGTTCAAAAGCAAAAAAGGTATAGCTCCTAACCTAGCTTCTAACCTAGCTTCTGGTGCTCCTTTCTG
>JAOEHY010008100.1:0-13460 GCA_025447955.1 Psilopsiagon aurifrons
GGAGGTCCAGCGGGTGTCGGGCTGCGGCTGCTGCGGTGCGCGGCGTTCCTCGTGGTGGTGCCGCCGGGCCGAGGCCGCTCTCGGCACCCCCGCCTTGGCGGCGCGAGGGGAGCGGGGCCGGCGGGCCCGGAGCGGGGTCTATGGCCCGGTCCGGCGGTGGCTGCCGCTGCCGGCCCCGGGGCGAAGCCGAAGCATCCGGACCTGGGGCCAAGGTGTGGGGGGGCGAGGTTACGTAACTGGATCCGCGCCGCGGGATGCGCCGGTGTCAGCCCGGCCCGGCAGCGCAATCGGCGGTTTTATCCCCTTCCCTGCAGAGCAGTTGGAAATGCCCCAGTACACTGCCTGGTCCGTGAGAGTGGATTGTAGATCAGATGTTACTGAGTTGATAAGCTCTTAGCGCACCTTTTTGTTTTCATTCTGCCTCTCTCTCTCAAAAAAAGAGGCAGGAACGGCCTGTAGTCCCAGTTTTATAGCACTGCTGCAAAACCTTTGCAAGTACTTGCAGTATGTACGGATTCGTTAAAACTGCTGTTTGGAAATCATCTTTTTGCCAGTGGTGCTGATGCTTAAAACAACTGTCTGACGTGGGGTTTGCCATTGGCCCATTATTTCGTTTTGGTTTATAGCTGCTTTAGCGTGTGCTGCACAGCTACATTGCTGATATTCTTGCCCAAAGCTTCAGCAATGCAGATAGTATGGACTAATAGTAACTGAAACAAAAGACCTTGCTGTACTTCCAAGAGTGAATTAGGAATCCAAGGTCGAATGGCAAACTGTGGCGCAACTTGCGTGGGTAACGTTAACTGAACAGAACTGTCCACAAATCTTATTAGAGAGTTTAAGTGAAAACTGCTCATTAAATAGGCTCTTACTAAGTAGATGAAAAAAAAAATTGCTCAGTGAAGGTGTGAGGAAATAGCTATTTTAGGAGTACAATTAACTATATCAGCTCAATTTTAATGGAACTACTACATTTAATTGCATTCCTAGCATATTTTCTTTTCTCCAGATGATTAACTTGCAGAATGATACCAGCTCAAAGATTAAAATCTCATCACGTATCTAATGGTTTCTGTATAATGTAATTGTGTTTGGTTTATAATAGTGCTGTTCTAATAACCAGCCTTTGCCCACGTTGCTGTAGATACTATAGTTAGAATTGTTTTATCTTGGTGATATGACATGACCTTGACCTTTAGAGGTTAAGTCGATGTGGAGTCGATGTGGTTGTTACAGATCACAGTATCTCATTCATTTAGTGAAACAATTATCTTTATGTATATATAATAAATAGGAGTTTCTTTTATTTTTGTTTAAAAACTACACAAGAGGAAGACTACTTTCTTTTTTCTCTCCATTTGAGATATGTTTTCAGAGATAGCTACAGCATTTATTATTGAAAATACCCTAAAGAGGTTTATATTTCAGCTACCTTTTCTGTACAAGTAAATGGCAGGATGTACATCTAGAAAAACAAAATATTGCAGGATTTGTGACTGAAGACCCCCTAAACATTTTCCCTTGCTAGTAGGGGCTGGAAAAGGTACCTTTTGTTGGGCTGTGGTGTTTTTCAAGCTGCTTCTTCCACTTCACATTAGTTTGCTATTACACTGCCAGATCCTCCTTAGCGTGAGCCATACTGTTAAGGATCTCAGTCACAGTCTTTCCTATTACTGGTCCTGTTCTGTTCTTAGCCCATTCTGGGGCGTTATTAATAAATCTCTGTGATGCTGCAAGTTTCTTTTGTACTTTTCTAGTCTTTAGTTTGCTCCAGTTCCACCTAGGAATTACAAAATACTGGTTCACGTAACTGTAGGAACAAGTGTGGGTGTTTTTACCAAGTGCTGGTGTTGAAGGGCTGTACTCTCTCTATATATATTTATATGCTTGGATGTGGTTTTTATACAACCATCGATATGATAACTTTGCTTACAGGTTAAGAGTTACTATGCAACTGAGCAGTCATTCAGACCTTATTCCCAAAGCCACCATGGCTGTGGAAAGATAAAGCCCTGTGACTTTATAGGTGGAGGCATCCCCTACATACTGCACTATTGCAAGTACCGCTGGAGATGGGAGCTGCTTTCCTTTGCCACTTCTTCAGTTCACACTGGCGATGAGGGCAGAGGGTGTTCATAGTTCTGCTTCATTTTCCTTGAGTCCTTTGGCACGTGTGTATGTGTGTGTGTGGGGTATGTCTGCGTGTCTATCCCTTGGTGCTTCACATTTCTTCTGAGGTATGGTCTGCTGCTTAATTTCTCAGTGTGACAGAAGGGAATGGTTTTGCTCTTGTTTTGCCAAATACATGCAAATACATGAGATATGAGGGTTTTCTCTGGGGATGTTTTTCATGTTTTTTATTTATTTAATATAATCCTTTAGATTCCTGAGAACTTACGCTTCTATACTGTCATGGTTTAAGCCTGGTTCTGACCAGAACCATGCAGACATTTGCTCACCCCCTCCCAGATGCCCCCTTTCTTCCCACCCCGGTGGGTTGGGGAGGACAAGCAAAAGAATGTAAACCACACAGGTTGAGATAAGAACAGCTCAGTAAATAAAGCATAATATAAAACTACTGCTACTACTACTAATAATGATAAGGGAAATAACAAGGGGAGAGAATATAAAACTAGAAGGGGAAAGGAAAAACCCAATAAACAAAAGTGATGTACAATACAATCGCGTGCCACCCACCGACTGATACTCAGCCTCACCTGAGCAGTGATCTGCCTTTCTGGGTCACTCCCTTCAGTTTCTATACTGGGCATGACATGCTGTGGTATGGAACACCACTTTGGCTAGGTCAGGTCAGGTGTGCTGTCTCTGCTTCCTCACGGCTTCTTGTGCCCCTCCTCACTAGCAGAACATGACAGACTGAGAAGTCCTTGATCAGAGTAAGCATTACTTAACACACCAGTATTTTAGTTGTTGCTATCAGCATTGTTCCCATACTAAAGCCAAAACACAACGCTGCACCAGCTATTAGGAAGGAGAAACAGGTAACTGTTATGGCTGAAACCAGGACATACTCCATGCAGCTTTCTCTCTGGAGGGCTACAGTTCTTAAGTGACATTAGTCTCTAGGTCAGCCCTTCTGTGCCACACTAGAGAGCCTGCTGTCACTGATGCTGGTATTGTAGTGGGAGGTGGGAACTGCCAGTGTTCCACTGTTGAAGATGTGTGTGTGTGTGTGTCTATATTTTTAATGTGTGTGTATGTATGCACTGACCCTGTCTCAGAGGCTTAACTGACCCTTATGCCTCACATGTAGGGTAGAAAATAATTACCCATTACCCCTGTCTTTTCTAATAGCTTTTAAAAACACTGAGCAATTCAAACAGTTCCCAGGGATTTCTGGTGTACGTGATGATTATAAACTGGGAAGCTTTATTTTCAGGGTATTTTTAGTCACTAAATGCTTGCTGGTTTTGAAGCTTTTGACTATGCTGGCATGGGAAAAGGCAGCAGTTTCTATAGCTAATTTTCATGGGAAATGTTACTCTGGGCGATTGTGCTTATAAAAGGAATTTCTCCAAGAATTTCCTTCAGGCTTGTGTTTCTTTCTTAAGATGGGTTTAATGAGATGAAAAAAGTCCTTCCCAGTGGAATACTAAAGTAAATGCTTACTTTCTTTTTTCTCTGTGTGTGTGTTGCATTTGCCATATCAAGGTTCCAGATGTCGAAGGAAGCAGCAACAGGTACTATATGCAAGTGAAAGTAAACCTGCTCAGGCCATGTGAAGGGCGCTAGATTCAAATCATGGCTTTGGTGATCGATAGGGAAACTCTCCATTTGTGAGGAGTCTAACAGTGAGAAAGTTTAAAAGGGGTAACATGAACTTAATTTTGTTTTAATATCATGAAATATTAAAGGATACAAAGTTATAGAATCATAGAATAGTTTGGGTTGCAGTGGACCTTTAAAGGCCTTCTAGTCCATCCCCCTGCAATAGGCATAGCCCTCTTTCTGAGTTGCTCCTTTCAGAAGAGCTGAAAAATGATGGAAGGACCATTTGGTGCTGATAGCTGATAGGCCAGTAAAAAGGAGGACAGCTGAATCAAACTCTCGTCTTTTAGGGAAACTTCTGGGCTGAATAGACTTATTAAGATACCAAGGGACAAAAAAAGTGGACAATACCAAAATACTACAGACAGTTGTTGAAAGAGGAAAAAAGCAGAGTTGAAGAGATGGGTTTTTTTTGTGTTTTTCCTTTTCTCAGGGGGTTTCGACCAAGTGACATCCAGAGCTTCCTTGCAACCTAAATTGTTCTGTAGCTGTAACTGTTTTGGCATTAAAGTACAAACTCAGACAGTTCTATTTTCTGTTTACAATGAAAAATAGATGGTGCTTAGAAACTCTGAATTATTTCTTTCTTCAGTATGTGTATTAGTCCTACAGAATTTCCAGGTAGGTTACTTGGTGGTTCCAAAGTAACATGTGTCACTGTGTCACCCATATAGTTACGGGTAGTAGCAGCAGTGAGTGAGCTGCTGAATTTTGAAGCTTGTCTTTTAGAGAAAACTACAGACTGGTTGTTTAAATGGTTTTGACGTGAACCCTTCCATCACCAACCTAGAAACCCAAAAAGATCAGGTCTCATTACTTGTTGCCTGTAACTTTAAAAAGAGAAGTTTTGTAGGAGAAGGAGTGGGAAGTTGGAGATAGAAGAATAAGAGGTTAGTTCTGCAGTTATTAGGGCAGTTGTAATGTTCTAAATATTAGGAGAGCTTTATAATGATTCTTAGAAAAGCCTCATTGTCGTAGAGATAACGGCTGCATTTTGAAATGGAATGAAATGATTTCATTACTGGTTTTGGTTAGGGTTTTTTGTTGTTTTGTTTTTATTTTTTTTCTTTGTTCCTTGAAGTTGAATATGTTTTAGTACTACTAGAGAGAGCTTTTCTTAAAGGGACAAATGGAAACGTCAACTTCAGGTGTAAAGAAAAGAAACCTCTATTTGATTGTGAGCTTAATATAGAGTTGCAAGAACTTCAAGTAGCAGGTGCCATGTTGCGTTAGATTCAAAGATTAAGTTTTTCTACCAAAAAAAATCATATTTCCTTCTGGGAAACTTTGCTTTCTTGCTGGGGGAAGCAATAACTAACTAAAGTAGTAGCCCCAGTTGCAGGAGATGAGGGAGCATGATGTGGGGCGTGCACATACCTCTGACACTTGGAAGGTTGAGCCAGAGGGGGGAGCTCGGTGTGAGGTACGGCCTACTGGCCAGGACTTGGACGCACAGAGCAGCTGGGTGAGCGTTCTGTTCCTGAAGGTTTCTGGTGGCATTGTCACCTGGACCTTGATTTGTGTGTGTTATAGACTAGATCAACAGGAACAGAAATGCTGCACCCATCCTTTATTAAACAGGACTAAACTATGTGACAGGGAGTGCTGTCTTTCTCTTCTTGTAGCCACTCCACGCTGTTCCCCAGTGACAAACCCAGTGTGGATAAGGTGATGTTAAACAGGATTTGAATCAAGAAAAGTTTCTGTGAACACCTTATAGGAATGGTTCCCAGCTGGTGATTCTCCTTCCTGTTTCCCCTCTGCCTTCACTGTCTCTCTCCCAAGTGTGGTCAACCTACTTCTGCAGTGGCACTGCAGATGGGCTCTTGTCCTCGCTTTTACAGTTAGGAGCATTTTTGTGCCCGATATATGCAGGGTTGCCTGACACCCTTGTGAACTTATTCAGGTAAACAACTTTTGACTGTTTCTTTCCTCCTGTCTTTGAAAACAGAATTCAATCTTGCGTAATTGTCCTGGTAAGGGCCGATCTTCAGGGGAAACTGGAAAGGCAAAACCACCGATGGAGAGCAGCAGAAATGGCAACAAATGTACCACATAAAGGGACTTTTGGCATGTAAATGGGAAGCCGGCATGGTTCATTTAGTGCCAAATGTTTCTTGCAGAGTGGAGTGGGTCAGCTGGGTGAGAAGGTGGTGGCTGACGCTGGAAATACTTGTTTAAAAGGAAAAAGCTGCAAAATAAAAAACAGCTTGTGGAGATCAGAAGCTGGCAGTTGGTGTTGAGTCATGTGGTGTCCCTCTGACTCCAATGTGAGCATGACATACGCATTCCTCTGGGAAGTAATTATGTCTCTTTCGTGGTTAAAGTCTGTGTTTCTTGGTTTCAGTTTGTTTCTGGAAAACAGGCTTTCTTCAGGAAATGTTTGCAGAAAACAGAAGGATGGGAAAGATATAAAATTTCAGCTCCAGAGGACGAGTCTGGGTGTAAAGTATCCGTGTGCCGCTGGTGCTGGAAGGTTAGCTCTGTAGCCATACAAATTCTGCCTTTTACTGTAATGGTTGTTGATGCGTAAAATCCATCTTCTTTTTTCCCTCTTCCTGTCAGCTAAATGCAAGTTGTCCTTCCATGTTCGGTTGCACTTGACAACTGTGCTTTTTTTTGTGCACGTAACTGCTAGTAACTATGGTCAGGTCAGAGTTCCTACCTGGTGTGATGGTCTTGGATGACATAATCATGGGCAAAAGTAACCCATTCTCTGAGTGAAAAACCCCCACCCAACCCAGTTCTGTAACTCTCCGGAAGTGCAACCCGTACTTGTGTGAGTGTGCAAATATGCTATGTGTTGTCAGGATACTATGGAATGCTAAATGTAAAATATATGGTGGTCCACTGAGCAGGCTTCTCTCAGTCCCTCCTATGACTGGTTGCGTAGCCTACAAATAAACCCCATTGTCAGTTTGCAGTATGTGATTCAGAGTGATATGCAATGTGAAGTAATCTTTAAAAAGACCTACAATTTTCTTTGGTAGTTGCACACTCTGTCCGTTGCCCGGTCACCATAAATACTGTTGGGTGACAGAGCTTACAGCTAATATTTAGAATGGCTTCTGCTTCTAATACAATAATGGTTGTGTTTTCTTCTGAAATGTGAGTTGAGGATTAACGGGTTAGACCCCAAACCAGATCAGAGCATGAAGATTAGAATTAGCCAAATGACCACCTCTCAGACCCTTGTGGGACTCTTCAGTAGCTCCATATGGTTGTGCAGTGTCTTTGAGTGTAAGGAATAGGAGCAGTTTCAAAAGTAGTCTCTGATATGCTTTTTAATTTCCATTTCTGGCTATGCAAAGGTTACTGGATCTGCAAAAGTGTGGTGGTGAACGTGGCAGCTTGGGTTCATAATGCTTACCCTTTCCGTAACATCAGCTGTGTGTCCATCTGCATGAAGAAGAGAGAATGTGCTACAAATTTGTGTAAAGTTTTGTGAGCTACACTAACAAGAGGAGAGCGAGTGGTGGATTCTTTACCTTATTACTGATAATTTTTTAACTGAAATATTACTGATTCCAGTTAATAATTTTCTTTTGTTTGTCATCATATTTGGCCAAATCAATGCAATACAAGCTTCTGAACAGTAAGTTCAGACAGCGGAGGTGGTAAAGCAGCCATGTTGTAATCACCTGGCCTTTCCTAAAGCTGTGATATTTTTCGTATTACCTTTAGGTTCTAGGTTTCCCACTTGAAATGCCCAGACCAGTTCCCCAGAGGCTGTGTAACAGATCACTGTTCATAGTTCTCCTGACATTTATGCACCTTCTTGATTGCTTCATTTTTCTTCTAACTGTACCAGTTTTATAGATCCAAAGGTATACTTGTCCTCTATGATGTGTGCACTTTCTAGTAGTTGAAATGTTATTCAAACTGTTAATGTACTGTACCACAGCTGAGCACAGGGTGGAGGAGAAAGGATCATCCCCTTCAGCTCTGATACCTGCCAGTTGTCCAGTCCAGAGATGTGCTGGCCCTTGTCTAAGCGCTCATGGTGCAAATATACTGTGGTATTATTAGACCCTGCCACCACTTTACACTATTTCTGGTATAATTACTTTCTGATATATTCATTGTTAGATTCCCCCACAATGTGCTTTAGAATTTTGAGAGATTTATTCAGTATTTGCAAATTATTATGCTTTCAGCTTAACTTCGTGAGCATGCTAACTCAATCATTTTGCATAAAGCCTCCAAATAATATCAGTCATAAACCTGTGCTATATCTTTTTACTATTCTATGTACTATTCACTATTAGAATTATTTTTAAATTGCACAGCGTTCTTTTGTAAAGGCTAAATATATTGACTTTGGCACTTTATACTTTTTTTTTAAACAAGTTTTATTTCTTGATGCCACTGCGTGTGTTCAGTGGTAAGCTCTCTTTTGTTTCTTCTGTTTGGTTGTGGACAATGTGCTCATTGTAGAGAAACGCAGAACATGCTTGTGGAAGGCATGGCAGCTTTGTTAATTTCATACTTTAACATCTCTGGCAACATTCCCACATTGAAAGCTGATGGAAACAAACTGCTCTTTGGGCTGCAGAAATGCTGAGGAATGCTTAGTTCTGCTTTCTTGGTTAGTTCTAGGGTAGTTCGCCATGAAAAATGTTTCATAGCTGTGTGATACAGCACTGAAAAAAGCCCACCGATGTTAGATGAGTCTGCGTATAGATGAAATTTTCTTTCTTACAAAGAAATGCAATGAGTGCAGACTAGTTTTCAAACTATATTTTGTAAAGATGTGCACCAGGGGTTCATTACTTCTCTGGGTTTCCAGCATCAAGATGTGTTTTCTCAGTTTTTGCCATCTTTGTCATTCTGGCTTTCCTCTGCAAGTCACTCCCTACCCTTTAATACACTCTCTGAATTTTGGTGCTGAGCCCAGGCTCAGCAGTTCCCTCTGGGGACACAGGCATGTCTCCTTGTCCAGGCTGCCCGTGCTCCATGCCTCTCCCCTCCAGCTGTCCCTTGTGTCCTGGCTGATGCAGTCTTCTGTGCGCCTTCTGATGGTCCTTTGCCATCTCAGGGGTTGCTTGGTGGAGGCTGTCAAGGTCTGAGGAGAATGAAAAGAGAAGAAACCTTGGTAAACAAAATGCCTGGAAATTCACAGAGGAAGAACACCAAGGAAAATAAGTTACTTTCCTAATGGGCCTTATCTCTAATCGCAGTCTTAGGTGCCATTTCTTAATGACAGCAAGTGAAATGTTCTTGTGCTTCATGCTGGTAATTCTGTCAGGGTGGGTTATATGTTTCAACCGTGCTGAAGCAGATTTAGGTGCAACGGTACAACTTCCAAATGTGAGTTTTGCATTTAGAAGGACAAGTCTGAACAAAAATAAATATGTATGTGCATTATGAGATCCAGGAAGCAATCCAGGCCGATCCCTCTAAAAGTTTTCTTTTTAAACAGTCTCAGTATGTTGCAAAAATTACTTTCAGTTCTTTATGTTTCCACAGGTCGCAGCACAGAAAATCAATACGTTTTCAGCTGATGTGCGTTTTTTCAATTAAAGAATAAATGAGGAAGTGTGGGGCTCCCACTCCTCTCTGCCTTGTGTGTGCTTCCCAGACAGCTAAACATTATTTATCTTTATCTTTTGTATAAAGTGTACTTCGTGCTTGTCATTTTATTCTCATTGCTGACTGTTCCTTGTGTGTATGAGTTAAATACTCAAATAATGATGGCGTAGTGCTGTTTTTTGAAGGCCTTATTCAAGTACCTCGGGTTAAGAAGGTGAATGTTTTATTAAAAATTAAACTTTGTAAGGAACTGAAAATGATTCGTGCCATGGGTTAGTTTTCTGCTCATTCAGTTAATGTGGTGGCTTGTGTTATCTTTGTAGTCACTGAAACTTGTCAGTGTTTAAGTATTGGTACTGGGGGTGGTGGTGGTGTTTGTTCTTCAGTTTAATTTCTGTAAATTTGAAATGTTATAATTTATGTATACCTGGACAAACATTTCCTACTAATATGTTGGCAGCAGCCAAATGTGTTTAATTTTTTAATTTTGCTTGTTGCTTTAATGATCTTCTAGATATGCCTATACTCATCTTTTGAAAATACTGTAGATTGGAATTATTACCTGAAGCGAATATGCACTTTGCCTTTCTATTTCCATAGATTTATGGAGAGTAGCAAAAGAGTGGCATGATCAAAGGCAGCACAATGGGTCAAAAGTCGAAGGCAGAAAATGTCAAAGTTTAGGTTTTGCTCATTGTTTCCGTTTTGCTAATACGGGTGTGTGCACATATGAGCAGAATGCAGGAGGCAACAGCATTTGCTCTGCCAGATGAGAAACAGAGAAATAAAGTATTTTAGGTCAAGGGTGCTCCATTCTAGAAGGAGGTGGATCTTGCAAATAATGATACTAGAATTTTGCTCAAGTTTCTTTCATGATGTTTGCTTTACTGTTGCTGCAAGGTTTGCCCAAACATAAGAGCAATGTCACTTGTTAGCAGTGGCCGACAGGGGCTGTGTGGTGTGAAGTTTCACTTGACCTATGAAAATAAAAATCGGGAATGTGTCTCTCAGAAAAAGGGTATGAGGAGAACACAATTTAGCAAACAGGCTCGGTTGTTCAACGTGCAGGGGCAGAAACTGTAAGCAGAGATGGAATATTTCCCCATTTGGGTTATGCCTGGTTGCAGATTGCAACAAACAGTTCTGAATGAGCATCTAAACCTGTGTGCCTTGTTCAGACACAGTGTGAGCAAGTGCTGGACAGCCAGGCATTAGTTGGTTTGGGCAATCTTTGTAACTATGCTTGTATCTACAAACCTTTAGCTATCTACTTTGTTTAGCAGCCCTGCAGCTAGCTGAGCAACGTATTTCAGTGTTTTTCACTGTAATTAACATTTTAGATGCCTCAGTACATTTAGTACTATGTTCTAGTTCTTTCTGCACACAAACCCATATTTTTCTATTTTTGTTATCAGGCTATCTAGCTATACTAGGCAATGTCAGTATTAAGGAGAATGCATAAAGGAAAGTCCATTTCTATTACTAGGTTTAAGAGAGAATATGACATTTTACAGATAGTTTCAAAGACTAAACCATAAATATTTTGAAGGAATGGATAGTAGACTTCCATCTCATAGCAGTCATTTGTCATAGCTGCTTGTTGTCTTGCTGAGTGTCCGACTGGAGTGGTGTAGAACTTGAGAGCAGTGCCCTGCACAGCTTCAGAGAGGTGTTTTTGAAAAGAAAAGAGAGGAAAGTGAGTGAGGTGAACGTCCTGACTTTCCCAAATGCATGGTGAAGCCCAGCTTGGCAGAGCAGATGCTGAGGATGAACTTGAGATTTTCATTCCAGAACGCTGCAATTTCCAACTGAGTATCTAAGTGCTTTTCCCTGCACCCTCATTCCTCCCTCCCTGTCCCCCATATCAAACTGCCTTTTAGATTTTTTGTAGTTGGGAAGCTGTCCCAAGCCACTTATTTGTTAGGTGTCACTATGTAGCATTAATGCAATTAACCTTACAAGCCTTCTTTTCTTCCTTAGTGTATTTGCTTGGTAGTCTTTCAAGAATCATTTTACTGCTATTTTATATTGTTGATTAATTTTGGAACAGGTACTACATACACCAGGGGAGTTTCTCTTCTGTGTAAATGGCTATGGGCATCTTGGCTGAAGTTGCTGACACGTTTGGCTACACACTGACTTGCGAGCTATTGTCAAGGACTAAGTAATGTTGCAAAACCAAATGAGTTACTTAAGAAAATTACTGTTGTCCTTACAGTTGGAGTGATCTCTCCTCCAAAGGAAGAAGAAAAATTGTAACAGAACATGAAAGTTGATGTTGAGATAAAATAAATGTCAAATATTTTATGATGTTGGGGTATGAAATTGCCCTAAAGTGCCCTCAAAAAAAAAAAAAAATAAAAAGTGGCTGAGTATTTTTGCTCATTCAATGGCAATATACACATTTAATTAAAAGTTTCATTTGACAAATGTTGACTGGGTCTCACTTTTGAGTAGAACTTTGGTACTTCTGTGTAGTTCAGTCTTCTGATGTAGCTTTCTGGGGGTATATTTATTTGTAAAAATGTCAGTATTATTACTGTTATTATATAATATTTTTTGAGATAACAATTATGTATAAATAAAATACATCGCAATGTATTTTCGCTGTCTAGATGATGGATGACTTGGAGTCAATGCAGGCCAACAGTTTTATTTTAGTACATTTACAAATACTGAGTTGTCCTGCGTGTAACCCAAGTTTGTAATTTCTGAATGGCAATAAGGAGCAGAGGGAGAGAATTTTTTCTGTATTTCTACTTCTGCTGTATCTTTTATCATTTTTATTATAGAAGCATTTTATCATTTATACTTTTGGCATTACTCTAGTATGCAATATAAATATAATTTTGAGGACTGTTCTTGTGCCTAGAGGTTGCTGTCAGATAACGTTAGGAGATTTCTTAGTAGCTATGAAATCAGTAGACAACAGCAAGAGGAGCTTAAAAAAGAGATTCCAAACTTCATAAAAACCTGATGACTTGAGTTGCAATTTCTGACACAAGCTGTTTAGGTCTTCATGACCAGCAAAACATGATGTAAATCCTTCTATCCCATTTCCTGCATCAGCAGTGGTACATAACTGTTCTGTTTTATAAACGTGTGTGATTCCCCTGAAGAGGGAAGAGGATGCTTGCATTTTTTGTATTCGGGTCACCAGTTTTATTCATACAAATTCGTTATTAGAATGCTGTCTATATTTTGTTGAATCTTGCTCTGGAAAAAGCAGATTTGTCAGCATCTCACATGAGAGTAAGAATCTCTCAGAGTAGGAACAGTGGTCCCTGATTTGTCAGTGTCAGTGAGCAGAGAGAGGAGGGATATGTAATGAACCCTCTTTGATCAGTCTGTGATACCTAGCACAGATTCTTGGCTCTGGTGAAGACCACAGATAAAATCTTATGGGGTTGTTAACAGCCGGGTGGAGGAGCAGATAGGATCCTGGTGACTGGGAGGTTTAGTGATACAAGAATGAAGACTGCTGTCATGAAAGAAAATTTTCAGTGTCCTGTCTTGAGCATGAGTCTATACTGAATGCTGATAAAAGCTTCCTTTTCAGGTTGAGAATCAGGCCTAAAAGCATTGCAGGGGAATGCTGTGCTGCTTCTTCCTGAGAAATCATGACAGCAGTAATCGAAACAACCAGATTTATGTTCAGCTGCTTACTGCTGGAAGTCTTTTTGTTATCTTTAACCCAGCATTAGTTTAGGTCACCCTTTAATCTAAGTAAAACAGACCATGTAGCTTTCTCTCTTGACTCTATGCCAGTACCAAATGTCCAGAGAATGCTGTTAATTTTGGTGCTAGCATATCATATGAAATTTCAGCTTTTAATCTTGATATAATTAATTAATTGATAGTTTATGCTGTGTTTATTATTTTATTTATCTGTATTGGGTATCCTCATATCTTCTTACTTCTAAGTATGGTACCAAGTCTTTAAAGATTATTTCTTTCACTGAAGATGTGCAATAAGAGTGCAGTAAGAGTCTGTGCAGCAAGAGTCTGTGAATCTGTAATACCTCTGCCCTGTGATTTGAAGCATAGAATCATAGAATCATGGAATGGTTAGGGTTGGAAAGGACCTTAAGATCATCCAGTTCCAACCCCCCTGCCATGGGCAGGGACACCTCACACTA
>JAOEHY010008100.1:14894-37592 GCA_025447955.1 Psilopsiagon aurifrons
GCCACAAGTCAAAAACACAGCACTGCACCAGCTACCAAGAAGGGGAAAAATGACTGCTACTGCTGAACCCATGACACCTCCCCATGAAAATGAGCACAGGCTGGCTGTGGCACATGAGGTCTGCTGAGCCCTGTGTCTGGCCTCTGGCAGTAACTCAGAGCAGGGAGCGCAACATGCTGCTCTTACCTGACTTTCCCCAGGCACTGTCAGACTGGGAGGCGTCTCACTCAGATGGCTCCAGATACATCTTTCCTAGATGCATCACTTCCTGGACCTTAAATCTGGTATGTGTATGTGCTTGTTATAGGGCGTACAGTGTGTGTAACTTTGTAGAAACTCAGGGAAGATAGATAATGCATGCAGTAATGTGGGCTGGTTTAGCATAGGCTGGAGGAACCTTTAGGACAGGGTTACTTTTATTTTCACTAAAGAGCAAATAAACATAATTAAAAGAAAATATTTTCCATCTTTCTGGTAGGGTCTTAAAGGATCCTCTGTAAGTTTCTGTGTGGCATCTGCCCCATGGCTCTCTGTAGTGATGAGCACTGGAGAGGTTCTCCAGTGTACCCTCTATGAGCCAGGCAGAAAATAGAGAGGCAGTACTTGGATCCGCAAAAGAGGATTTTTGATTCTGTTAGATCAGGAAGTGCAATATAGTGGTTTACTGTACTCTGAAGTAAGCTGCAGTTTTGTACCTTTGTTAGTGACTTTGGATTAAAATCAGCAAGTATTTTCAGTAAAAGGAAAAATGAAGACAAATTTGAGAAGCTGAAATTTCATTTGAATATATTTGCAATGAGATGATCATTTTGGTGTGTCTTGTTGTTGAAATGGACTTTTTTGCCTGAAGTTACTTGAAACTTCTTTCTTCTTCCCCCTTTGGGTCTCTAACTAAAACAAATGCAGTATTGATACCACTGAAGTTGATGTGGTTTTTTTTTTTCCAGTCAAGGATTTGAGGTTTATGAAACATGCCAATAAACATGCCCAAGGCAAAACTTGTCTGTTCCAAAAATATAAGACAGACTTTTCTAGTTAAGAAAAGCCATCCCAGCGTATGGTGTGTTTCTTTTAAGACACAAAATATTCATATACTGAGATGAACCTTCTGGGAGAACTTTGAGGCAATAGCTCCTGCTCTTAAAGCTTCTGACTTTATTTGTTTCAGCAGAGATTTCCTTTCTAAAAATTTTTCTTCCCAATCTCTAAAAGATGTTAATAGTGCCCTGCCAAACTGTTGTTCATAATCTATTTCTTGTAGGATGCTGTTATATATAAATACCTCTTTTTTGTGTACTTTTCAAGCCAGGAGAAACACTCAGAGATGTTTTCATTGTGAGTCTAGAATAACATTAATGGCTCTGGCAGAGTGGTTGTTTTAGTCTTGTATGACAGCTGTTGTACACATAATCTTACATGACTGTAGTTGTGGAATAGACTGGGTTTTATGTATGGTTGACATGATATTGCATACAGGGCTGTCTCATCTGTTTCTTTTCAGTGCCTCGCTTGCTATAGCAGTAACCTGTGTTCACGGCCGCCACGCTAGTGTGACCCTCATAGAGACCAGCAAAAAACCCATTTTGTTTGCTCAGCATCCCAAAAGACGGTTAGGAATGGTTGCCAAAGCAACATAACATGCTTGTCAAATACCACAGGGATTGCTGTGATGCCAGTTGGACCATTGCATCAGAGGTGACATGCTTCCATGCACATTAAAACAGTGGAGTAGCGAAGGAATGTTGTTGCTTCCCGTTTTCTTTTTATCTTTCTTTGAACTCTTTTCTGCTGAGGTGGTAGAAAATAAGCAAAAGCATGGAGTACAGAGAAGTAGGAATAAAAAATAAAAAGCAGCATGAACAAGGGAAAGAATCCTGTGGGAAGGAGAGGTGGGGGGGGATACTCTGCATTTTGCATGTAAGAACTAAGCAATGGAGAAAAAAAAAAGAGTGTCAATGCATAAGAAACATTTAAATAGAATAAAGCCATTTAGAAAAGATAAAAGGGGGATATGTGGGAGATGTTGAAGGACTGATACAGAACGGTAAAAATGGGAAACACCCATTTTTAAGCATGAAGTAATATATATGTTAAAACAATATTTCTTCATGAGCGGTACAGTTTTTGTCTTTTCTAAAAAATCTGTATTTCTGGGTTTGTTGTTTAGGGTTTATTTTTTGGTTTTGTTTTTAAATAAAATGAAATCAAAAGACTTATTGATGCTTTTATACTTCGTTTTGTTTCCCTAATACAACCCCTGACAAAGAACCCTTCTGGGTGCAGGTGGCTTATCGGTCTTGTGTGGTTAAAGCACGCTTGTATTTTGCAGCCAACAGCCCACAAGGGAGCAATATGGCTGGTAGCACATCTGTCTGCCTTTTTTTCTTCTCAGCTTGAATGAAGAGCTACCTATTTTCAGCTAGGATAACTGCTGGGAGGCTTGGCACACGTCCAGACAAAGGGCTCACACTCTACATCCGTAGTGGGATGTTGCAGCTACTTTCCTGCTGTTAACCCACCTAATTTTCCTTGTTTTATGCACATATAATCTGTGAATTCTTGGATAGCTTATGTTCTGTACAAAGTATTTGTTCCATCTGTTCTGAGCATTTGTGCATTCTAATAAATTCAGAGCAATTCAGAGGTTTAGATCTTGACTAGACTTTTAATCTAATAAAAATAATAGTAATTTCTTTAGCCTGTAAAGAATTACAATACATGGAAGTCTTTCGAAATAAAAGTGAAGCCTTGAGAAGGAAACAATGGCAAACTAAACAGGAAATAAAACTCTCTTTCAGTGGTTTTCCTGAGAGAGGTGTATGGGATTGTTTGTTGCTTGAGGTGTCATTAAAAGTCAGTTAGTTCTGCCACTTAGGTGCTAGGTTTTTCAATTCTTACGGAGAGGCATTCCTTGTTAGTTCAGAAGCGTTTGTGTTCTCCTTTAAGTGCTTTTCTGCTATATAATTTCATTGTGAATTATGTCATCTTTAAGGCCATTTTTCTTTTTCCTCCAGTAGTTTGATGGGATCAACAAAATCTGTTACATTGATGTGTGTCCTAATGTATTAAAATCTAATTTTCACTGGTCATTGTAGTACTCTGCTTTGTCAGCTGCTTTTAATGCAGCTTCTACTCCCGACACTCAAAGTTAACATAGAATGCATGTGGAATTTGGTTTAGAAATGGAAGTGTGCTGATGTATAAATTAGAGCTCTAATGCTAGCTACGGCAAAACTTGCCTGCCTTCCCTGGCTGCTTAATAGCTGATATGACTTTATTTGATACTTTCATGGGGTCTACTTCTGTTCACATCCTATGATCCGACCAACGTCTCTTCATGTTATTGCACAATCTGTTGATAGCAAGGTGAAATTCTGCTTGTCTCGCCAGCTGCTTATACAAGCATCAGTTATCAAAGTAGTAGAACATAATGAACCTGCTACATGAAAGTACTGTTGCAGGTTGCCCTGTCCTATGCCTTTAAATTCAGTCTTTAGAGCATCCCACTTCAAAGGACCCATCTTTTTTTCTCTTTGGGAGTCTGCGCTTGATTTGAGTTTCCTTTTTGCTAAAATGTTTATAAACTTGAAGCAACTGCGCTAGCTAGGCATGTAGAATAGTCATCCTGCTGTAGAAATCTGAGCAGATTTCTTGTAAGAGCTTTGAGTCTACTATTGGCAATTTTTGTTTCATTTAAAATTCAGGTATAAATCAAGTCTAAATAGTGATTTAAGAGGTTAGTTTTAGGATCCCCCTTGTAAAAAATCAAAACCAAAGCCAAAACTTGGTATCACGAAGATAAAAGTAACTAAAATTAAAAGATGCTGTGTTTGGATAAAGCATCTGTGTTTATATTGAGAGTTCTCTTTATTTTAGAGGATAAAAATTAAAAATTAAATGATTATATGCAAGTTATAAATAATAAGCAGCAAGACCTAGCTTAATTTCCCTAACGTTTAGGGAATTACTTTTTCCCTTCTACCTTGGAGTCAAAACCTTTTATGATAAGTGTGTCTAAAGATTCATCGGTTTTGTCTATTGACTAAAACAATAAAAATAAAAAAAAGTCACTTTGTACTTTGCAAAGTTGTATATTTCATAGGTTCAGTAAATTCTATCTCATGTACCTAGAATTTCTTGCATTTTAAACAATACATTCATGGTAGTAGTGTTTCTGATCATCATAATCTCCTTTGAAAAAAGAAAATGCTCATTCTATAATTGTACACTTTTTTTCTCTTCCATTTATCTCCTTTGCCTGCAGCCTGTGTAATCTTAGTTATATTCTTCTGGTCACATATTTCCCATGAGATCTGTGTGTATTAATATTTTTATTAGATTAAGATGGAATTCCTATAACATTTTCTGTATGTCTGCTCTTAATGTGATTGGGAAGGGACTCTCTGGGCTCTTTATTTATTTGCTTATTTTCATATGTTGGAGTGCCTTGTCATAAATACTTGTGCAAGTCAAGTGGATTGGTGAGTCACTGTGATGTTAAAGTCAGATTACAGTCATTCCCCCCTCCTCCATTTTACTCAGCTCTTCAGAGGTATATGGTCATCTGTAATGAATAGTCTCTCTTGACCTCGCTGATGTATTTCTGTTATTCCCTAATACTTCCATTACTGTGGCAGATGAGTACAGACACAAAACAAAATAAGATGGAATATTTGCTAGCATGCATGTCACAACTGAAAGTCACTAGCTGAACTCCAGTTACAGAGTTTTTCTGTATCGCATGGTTCAAGACACATTTCTAGCATTGATAGGTTTGGGTTTTTTTTTAATAACTACATAATGAATTTTTATATTTGAAACCAATCAGATAACAATTTTGTTTACAGGAAGCTTTGAGAACACTAAATTCTACTAAAACACTTCTCTGTGCATTAGGGAATTTTAAGAGTATAGGAACAGATCAAGGTTGTCTTGCTTGGCCTGCTATTTAACACAAGAGAAAACCCTCCACTTGTAGTTCCTGCAACAACCTAATTGATCTGCACTATTTTTTTTTTTTAGTAATAATTCTGCTCCTTGCTTATATCAACCCCTTTCAGAAACAAAACAGTACAGAAGCAGAAGAAACTACCTGAATTACTGAATCCAGCCTACAGATTCACATGCAGTTCTGCAGTGGACAGTAAGTCCAGAAGGTCTGTAAAAGCACCTGCTGCGGGCAGAAGTCAGAAATATGCCTGGCGTCATAAATCCTATTGTATCAAAATCCCAGAGATAAAAACATGAATTGCACTACCATGAGAGTAAGAATATTTCATTGTCATGAGGTACTTGGGAGCATTATGTCCCCAGCAAAGTGCTAATACTCATGTCACATGCCAAGATCCTTTCTTTCTTGCAGTCTCTCCATAAGCCCTGGAAGCCTGAGCTAGAGGAAAAACTTGTTCTGATCCCAGGTCTGGAGAAGTTACTCATTGACATTAGGATCATCAGTGTTTCTTGTTTGGTACCAGATGTGCCTCCCTGAAATCTCTGATGGTTCAGGATATCCCTGGAAATATGATGGTGGAGGAATAGGGCTCTTGCAGGTGTGGGCAGCCTGCTGGCACCAACAGCAGAATGTGATCTGACTCAGTTAAGAGAAAAGAAACAGCAGACCCAGTGTTGGTCAATATACCTTCCAGCAATGTCTGTTGTCTTCCCATTTCAGCAACACCTGACAAACTGAACAGAAATCAAATTGTTCCAGTGCTTGAAAATGTGCTTTTTATTTTTAGTATAAGTATGTTAGCTTAATCTTGAAAACAGTGCTTTGTTTCTCTCTCCAAATACCTGAATTTAGAGCCAGCTGAAATCTAAGACTTTGTAAAGCACAGTAGGTATGAGAGCTGGTGACTGGGATAAACCTATGTTGCTTGTTAAATATGTAAAACGAGGAGGGAAACAAGAGCACGTTTAAAAAGCTGTAACTGCAATAGTAGTCCTGCTGGCTGGGTTGTTCCAAGGCAAAAAAGAGCTCACCAATGGTTTTACTATATGATCTTCTATTAAATGTGTTGTTTGTGAGTTGTGGTTTTTATTTACATTATTTAATAAGTGTAGAAATGGTTTTCTTCACGTTTTTGAGGCTGGAGAAGTAAAAGGTTACAAAACCCACTGGGAAAATGGGCTTGGTGAGGTGGTGGGAAGAGAGAGAAAAGGAAGGGCAGACAGGTGACTTATGAATTTCCATTGATGACTCACTAAACTGTGATAGCCAGAATGGTGATGCAGAAGCTCAGTGCGCTGTGACCGGTGGCAATCCTTACATGCATTTTACATGTGTTTCTTTGCTTAAATAGCAGACAATTTTTGAGATACAACATGCTGTTAATTGTTGTGGCATTAATTTATGATACACTGGATTAAAGAATGGATTTTGTCATAATTTCACTTGATTGTATTTTCCAGGATAACACCTTTCCTGAAAAAGTAACAATACAGCTACCAGTAGGCTCAATATGTTGACTTTGGTTTTCTTTTATAATTTTATTTGTGTGGCAAGTTTGAGGGTGCTGTTTAAGTGATTTGATTTTGCCTTAGTCTGGAACTGCTGCACCCTTATCTCTCATGTGGCTTCAAAGACTTGCTTCGTAGCATTGCAGGTATAAAGATGATGTATTTGGACATTGTGTGCTCTGTTTGTCCTGGCTCTAATAGTGGCTCTTCTGGTTCAAGAAAGGCAATGCAAGCAGCATCTGCGACTTTGCAGCACCATCAATCTTCCTAAGTATGTCAGCTTCTTCCAGTGAACAAGTACGTAATGGCCCTATTTTCTCCTTTGGTGGGTTTGCTTTGTATGTGATTCATTCCTTAGGAGCTGATTTGTTCCTTTTGTATAAAGGAACAGTGAGAAAAAGATTTGTGTCTTTTCCATGTATCCCTTTGAGTAAGAAATGAGACCTGGTAAATAACAGTGTTGATTTCAGTGACCCTCTTTTGGTGACAAATACGTGCATGTGTAATATCTTTGAACTGGCTATGCTAATGCATAGCTTTTTGTTCTTATTTAATTTTTTTTTTTTTTTTTTTTTTTTTTTCAGTTTGGCAAGGTGATCTTGTACACCAAAATATACTAGAGTTGTCTTTCTTTGAAGAATGCAGAGCAGTCAGGTTTTCTCTCAGCTTCTTTTTTTCATGTGTGAAATGGACTTACTATCCTAAAGTTCTGTGATGACAGAAATGGTATTTATGTAGTAATGGTCAGGTGACCTTTGCAGGGTTTCAGGAGTGTTGGCATTTCTGATGTTGCTAGTTTATTCCTGGAGAGCAGCGTTGTTCAGTAGCCATGCATACCGCAACTTTGGGTTATATTTCAGAAAGACTGTCAGGGTATGTGTGTGGTGGGGTTTCTCAGTTTATTTAAAGTTTTGTCAGCACATCTGTTTTAAAGCATTTATTAAATCTCAATAAGGATGCAGGGTTTTTTATTACAGAATTAAAAGTCTCAAGTATTTTGTTATGGTATATTAGAGCAAAAGTATTTCTGTAATAGCTGGCTCTTGTAGCCTTCAGCCCATCACATAAACAAATAGTCAAAGTCTAGAACATTCTTATTTCAGGATAAATAAATATTTCAAATTAGAATAGTTAGTGTCACTGTGACTAAAAATCCTGATTTTTCTGTGTGACTCTAGAGTTTGGGACACTGCAGAATATTTCTGGCGTCTGCAGTGTGGAGGTTAGGCAGTGAGTCATGAATGCTCTTCGGTCTTCGCTGGTTTCGGGAGGGAGGATAATGCAAAGTTGGCGTTCCTTAGGTCTATCTTCTCTCCAGGGTCTTTCATGCAAGACAGAGTGCCAGTAGTCCTAGTAGCATTTGTGATAGGAAAGCTCTTATTGATTGCGTTGGTAACACCCATGCCTTTTTGAGTGTAGTAGACCACTAACTGGTGTTAGTGAAGAGTGAAATTTAGTCGCTGTCAGTCTGCTTTTAAAATGTGACCCAGTGGGCTCTGACTGCTCTTGAGTTTTGGATTGCAGCTCTGGTGTTTGACATGGATGTGCCCTCTTAGCTGGATAGGAAATTACTAAGATTCCTTTAACAAATGAAATGATGAATCTTGGGTTTGTTTGGGAAGCGCACTAGAACATACAAATATAGGAACTTTTATAAAACATCCCACATTGTTCTGATTTTCTAATTTCTGCTTTTATTTCACTTTTCCTTAGAAACGTATAAAAATATCGAAAAGGGTGTGTATATATGTATATACGTATATATTTTTTATTATTATTATTATTTTATTATTGTGGGTTTTTTTTTCCTGGCATGGTAATATGCCATTTTCTCCAAGCGCCAGGTTCAATGCTGTTTGGATATTTGCAGATCCACAAAACACTACCCCTGTTACAATAAAATGACAGTTCAAAGAGAGCTAACTCAGCATTTTTCAACTCTTAAAATACAATTAGGTAAAGGTCTGTAGGGAAAATACTGCAAGTTGTTGTTAGTATTTGTTTCTGTCCTGTTTGTAAACTGTAGAGTGCCACTTTGATTTTACATTTTAATAGCTTCCCATGTTTAGTAATTATTTCAACAGAGAGAAATGTAATTGCATGCAGTTTTTGTTTCTCTGAAGATGAGTCCTGGCCTGCTGACTGCCTGTCCTTTGCTTTCTAGCATGCTGCTTTGGGCTCCTGATTTTATGAAACCCATTCCAACTGGAAGTGGCAGTTGCACTTCCCAGTTTCCAGGCGCTTGGAAAACGGGGAGACTAGTCTCATTTATGGTCACTAACAGGCATTTTAAATACCACTTCTGTTGTCAGCTTGTTCAAGCAGGTCTTTGTGATGGTTAAATCTACTGTTTAGGATTATGAATATGTTGTACAACATACACAATCATTAGATGAAAAGAAGAGTTGAAGTGATGAGTAGCTGGAAAATTCCATTTATAACTGACCTTCTTCATGTAAAAGAATAATAGATTTTTCACCCCTTCCTTTATTTTATGTAGTAGGGTCATGATAAGAGGTTTTACAGGAAAGAGTAGTAGGTTCAATTTATGCCTATCTGAAACATAAGTGTATTTGTAGTAGGAAGATGCTTCATGGAAAGGGTACCTCAAGACTTTGGTTCTATTCCAATTGACTGAATGTACCATTGTTGGAACATTTCATCATAAGTTAGGTGATGAGTCATTTATGACTCAGGCAAAATAAAAAATCTCAATCTATAATGAAAGCAGGCTTTGAAATGAGAGTGACAGCCAGGACAGAATAAAAATACAGAATGTTCAAAATCTGGCTATGAAATTCTCTAACATCTCCATTTTGTATGCTTTTACTTGTCCAGTGGATGAAATCATGAAGGAAACCTTGCTTGAAAAGCTGTCTCCAAATAATGGAAGCTACTGTCAATCTGGTAATAGCATAATTGATTTTATTAAATATTATTGAAATAGTTCTTCTTGCATAGCCAGCAGTAGTTGACTTAATGAAGTGTAACATGTGTCAGGTTTTTCTTGTGCTAAATTCATTGAAATGTTAGGTTTCAGTGTATTTCAATCAGGATAATGAGGTGATGATTGCCATGCAAATATTTAAAGGTGGTGGTAGGGGAAGAGGAAGGCAACAGAAATGAGTGACAACCCTTTCGCTTGGATGCATAGAGCATACAAAAGTGAAGTCCTTTTGGTCTTTTTGATGCAGTAGTGGCAGAACAAGGCCTTGTTCCTTGTTAATTATCCAGAGGCTTTATAGAAAAACCTGAACATCAATGCCGCTGTTGAGTCCCATGTGTTCTAGGTAGTTCTGTTCTGTGTTCGTTGTTAACTTGGTCTTGCAAGTAGACGCAAGCCATTCACAAACCTAGTGCTTTTTCTCTTTGAAGAAGGGATGTACTGAAATGCCAGCTCTTGTTTTTTTTTTTTTTTTTGGAGCCCTTGGGCAATAGGAGCAACAGGAGGCAGATTTGGAGAGAGGAAGATATGTATATGTGATGGGCAAACACATAATTTTCATGAAGGGGTTGAGAAAACATGCAAATATTTGAATAAAATGAAGCAATATTAGACTTCTACTTTGTATACTGGCTATTTGGTTTTGCTTAATAAAGTCAAGGGAAATTGCTGAATATTTGCTAGATATACACAGTAAAAAGTTAACTTGGAGTATTTTACTTGATGTTTCTCTTGCTTTCTTGCACAACTTCCCCGTTCAAATGATAGGCTGGGTTAATCATTGCATTTGGCTGAATCAAATTTTAAAGACAATGCAAGGGTAGCTTATAATGGATCCCTCTGTTACTGTCTTCTATGCTAAATCATCCTGCAATTGTGAATATTGCAGTCTTAATCTTATATTACAGTTGCTATATAATGGTTTTATTGTTTGGAATTTTGTTCTGCGTCAAGCTGAAGGCATCATTATCCTATCTTAGAAGGCCAAAAAAAAAATTCATAGTCTAAGGAGCAGAGCCCTATTAATTCTAGGAGCTTTTATTTCTTGCTGCTGCTCTGTGTTTTCTTTGCTTCCCCCTCAATGTGGAAAGGAGCCAGCTCTGTTAGAACTAGTGTCTCAAGAACATGATCTGCCATTCACTTTTGCTATGCTAAGGCTGTAAAGGAGGCCTCAGTGCAGTGTTGATCCTATGGGTATTGATAGCTTTGATCATGAATTACCTTTGCTCATGTGTTCACCATCCTTCGTGGTACTAGATTCAAAGTTCTGCATATGCTGGAAATTTCACTGACCTGAAATGCTCCTGACCACTGAAAACTTTCCTCAGATCCATTTTTGTACATCAATTCATTATCATCCACATGCTCTTGAATAGTTGCTGCACCTCTCTAACTCCTTGCTGTTCCATTTCTTTGTACATTAGGTTCTCTCTAAATCTAATGGATGTGATTGAAGAAGCTGACACCATTAGCAGGTAAAATGAACATTGCCGTGGTCTCTGAAACATCTTTAGCCTTTGATAATTTTGGCATGTGGATTAATACAGTATATGGCAAATATTGTGGTATTGGCACTTGGCTACCACAGGTTCCTCAGGGTAACCACTATAGGCTGAAATAGCTTGTTTAAGCAAATAACCACAACATACAATTGCTTTGTTAATTAATATAAAAGCTCTTTGGTTTTGTATAGCTTCCTTTCAGATTGATTATGATGGGTTAGAAATAGTTATTATAAATAATGAGACAGGATTTTTATTTAAACCTCTCTTTGAAAACGTGGTCTGGGAGAGCAAGCTTGGCCTCTTTTTAAAAATGGTTTTGGGAGCTAGCTCCTGCTGAGCCGTTCTCTGGAGGTGTGGGGGCAGAACTGGGCTTAACACCTTGTGCCAAGAACAGCATTTCTGACAGGGCAGCTTTTTATTGTGGAGTGTGAGAAAAAACATTTTTTACAGATTATGTTGACAAACACAATCTGTTAGTGGTTTGTTAGTGTAAAGCACAACACTTAAAAAGAGACAAAACTAGTTTTAAAAATACTTTTTTAGGCCATGGCAAAGCCTAATATCCAGCTATGATTTCCCAGGCGCTTGACAAAATCTTTTTTACTCCAGCTTTGCCTTGTGGAGATCGCTCTGATGTACACTCGGTTTTTACATCCCTGTGCTGCAGCAGGCAGACTGTATTTAGGAATGGTCAATTAGCACTATCATCTCTAATTTATGGTATATGGTATGTCAGAGAAATACCCATCTGAAATGTGACACAATTATTTAAAAGACCATGACAGATTTAATGGATCTGTCTACAGTTTACATTCCACAAATCTTGTCACTACTGCTTGAGGTAAAACACACTGGGACTGTGCTTTTGAAAATCTGTACATGCTGGTTTTGAGGTAGAAGGTTCCTACTGAGGGGTTGCCAGTTAAGAATGAATAATCTCTGAGGTGTTTGTAGTCACCAGTCACTTATTTTTGGACCATACTAGGTGAGCAGGTTCTTAACCTTTAGTTGGTCATGTTTGTTTTTTTTTTTTTTTGTTGAGGTCTGGGATATATATTAATATAACCATTGCAATATAAGTAGTAACTCCTGTAGCACAACTTATATATGTGTGTGTGTGTTGGTTCAGCTGTCGTATATGTAGCCTTTCAGCAGGTATTAGCTATATATTGGAGGGAAATGAAACAACCATAGACCAGGGCATGCTCTGGAGGACAAGGGATGGATATGTAGTGTGATGCTGCTGCGCTGTCAGCTGTGAAACTTTACAGGGCGATTGCGGCAGAGGTACTAGAAGAAGAACTAGCAGAGGAAACTGGAGGGAGAATAAAAAGCTGTGTTTTGTTGGTAATGGGACATTGTTTGAAGATGGAGGACTCAGATTATTGATATGTGTGATACAGAGCCTCTGTGTACTTGAGAAGATAGGTAGTGGGATTTTATTCAGGCAGTGGAATCACACATACCAGTGATGTAACTGGTCATTTTGAAATGCGGTGTGTATCAGCACTGGATAAACACGGGGGAGGACATACACAGATTGAAAATGCTTCACATTGTTGCTAGGAATTTGTGGACTTGAGTGCAATGCTGCTGCCTTATATTGTCCTGTTAACACCTTGTATTGTAAAAGCTTCTTATAGATTGCAACCTGTTTGGTGCTTGGGTGCTGCTGAGAGTGCTTGGCTCTTTTACAGCCGCATCTTTGAGTATGGTTGCACAAACTATCCTGTGTATATACTGCAGCAAGCATTTCATTCGCATGAGTTGTGAGTAGGTACATGCTAATTCAGTGATTACATTCAGTGCTTTTCCAGTACTTAAAATCTTTATACCTGTTAAATACTTCACAGTGTACCTCTTCATGACAATCCCATCACAAAAGAAACAACCATTCTCTTCTTGAATAAACTGCCCCAAATCGCAGGAATTACTGAGGAAGGTTAAAATACTGCAAAGTCATACTGACTCTGTTGGATCTGCAGATACAGCTTGGTTTGCAGATGCTCACTGTTTTTAATGCAGAGGTCTAATTTATGGTTATTTGCTGCTTACTAAATTTAGATTGGATAGTTTTGCTTCCCTGCTTTTGAAACAAAGGTGAGATATCTGAGTTTGCTATGGATTTGAAACTCAGTTTTTGTAAATGACTCATTAAGTTAAATTTTAAAAAAAGCTCCTCCAAGTTATGTCTTGGAAGTGAACTTCCTTTCATTTACATGGCATGTTTGTGGGCCAAGTTCAGAAGGCTGTTCATATAGAAAAGTTGTGTTGCTGATTTGATTCCTTAGTGTTGACAAAGTATAAGTAATAGGAGTTAAAAAGTCCTAATCACCCCTTAGAATTACTGGCCTGTTAGGACAGAGGGATGTATCATATGAACTCTCATTCTAAGTTGTCTGATGCTGTGAAGAAAACACAGGTGCAGCACAGCCATCAGAGGCCTGGAGAGCCTAAACAAGTGACCATCCCTGCTAACATCTGATACTAATATTTAATCCTGCAGTCCCTTGGGATTTGGAGACTCCACCCTCAGGTGGAGTGAACTGTAAGAGACTTGGAACAGCTCTCTCTTTGGTTTTTGTCCTACTTATGCATAGATGGAGAACAGTCAGTGTTTTGGTTAGATTTCATTGAATTCTTAGAAATTGTTTTGCTACGTTGATTTCTATTTCAACTATGATAAAATGATCTTGAAATGAAAAGGTTTTTAGAAAATTGTGTTATGGGCCAAATATAGCAAAAGGCCATACGGGAATTTACACACAGAGCTGAAACAGTACCAGTACTTGCACCCTATCAGGGACTGATGGTGTCAGCCAGAATGTGAGACTGGGAGAGTCCCTCTTTTATTCAAAGTGGTGTGGTTGTCTGAGGAAAACACTTTCACTAAAATGCTGTTTTCCTTGGGTGGTCTTCTGGATAGTTCCTGTGCAGATGAGGATACTGTAAGTTAATAAATAATCAGTCAAACAAATGAAGAGCAGTAAATAAATATTTAATTTCAGCTTTTCATTTCAATGAAATATTCCAAGAGTTTTGAAGTATTTTTAGTGCCTTTTTTTTCTCTAAGGTGTTTATGTAAAAACTTTATCCCTAGAAATTAGCCATAATCCTTACAGTGAAAATTTCTATAATTTGTAACATACAATTATAACATTCCAGTGCTATTCCCATTTTTTCTATTAGAGATGATAGTACTTCATTGCAACAGTCCGAAACCCCATCTTTTTTTATTACTGTGATAGCACAAGGAGCACCTTCTGTATGAAAATAGGCTGAGAAAGTTGGGGCTGTTCAGCCTGAAGAAGAGAAGGCTGCATGGAGACCTCATAGCAGCCTTCCAATATCTGAAGAGGGCTTATAAGGATGTTGGGGAGGGACTCTGCATTAGGGACTGTAGTGATAGGACAAGGGATAACAGGTTCAAACTTAAACAGGGGAAGTTTAGATTGGATATGAGGAAGAAATTCTTTCCTGTAAGGGTGATGAGGCACTGGAATGGGTTGCCCAGGGAAGTTGTGAATGCTCCATCCCTGGGGGTGCTCAAGGCCAGGTTGGACAGAGCCTTGGGTGATATGGTTTAGTGTGAGGTGTCCCTGCCCACGTCAGGGGGTTGGAACTGGATGATCTTAAGGTCCTTTCCAACCCTGACTACTCTATGATTCTATGATTCTAACGATTACAACTCACTTTTGTTTTCTTTTTCAAGCTTGTTACTGCACTGTTAATCTTTCCATGAGCTGAAATGGCAACAGTTTTAGGCATGCACTGTAGTTTAGTTACTCCTGGTCAATCTTGTGTTACCTCACGTGCACGAAAGATTACATTTTCTGAGTTAGTAACAAAACCCATGTAGTTAACTGGCACATTGTGTGGCTTTTTAGACCTCCCCATGCATATGATATAACGTTAACTGTCTTCTAAAATGGGAAATACAGAAGATGCTGAACAGTCAAGGCTTTCTGATATTTCATAAACATTCATAAGCATCAGGGGGCAAGATGTTATTTTAGATGACCTGAGGTTTTTGATTATTATAAAGTCTAAATTAATCCTTAACTGATGTTACTTTTAACTGAATGTGTTGGAGAAAGAAATCGTTCCTTTCCTTTATGCATTAAGCAAGGTCACTACTCATGAAAAGCCATCACTTGATGCTTAGAATCATAGAATCAACTAGGTTGGAGAAGACCTCCAAGATCATCAAGCCCACCACTAAACCATGTCAATAAGGGCAAAATGATCTCCCCTCATAGCTGCCCTTTGTCTTCCTCCCATAGTGGCCTACTCTATATAGCTGCCACCCCTTCTGCTCACAGCTACCCCTCATCTCCCCTCAAGGTCACCTCTCATGGCCCACAGCTGCCCCTGCTCTCACCTCATGATCTCTCCTCAACCTTCATGGCCATCCCTCCTCTCCCCTCACAACTGCCCCTCATGAGCACCTCTCATGAGCTCCTGTCTCAACTGCCACTCGCAAGTGCCTCTCATGAGCTCCCCTTATGAGTTCCCCTCATGACTGCCCCTCACAAATGCCCCTCATGAGGTCCCCTCATGACTGCTCCTCACCAGCTACCCTCACACCTGCCCCTCACAAACTCCACTCACAAGTTCCCCTCATGACTGCATGTCATGACTGCCTCTCTTGAGCACTCCTCAAGCCTGGCCCTCACAAGCACCTCTCACAAGTGCCACTCATGAGCTCCCCTCAAGTCTGGCCCTCACGAGCTCCCCTCAAGCCTGGCCCTCACGAGCTCCCCTCAAGCCTGGCCCTCACAAGCTCCCGTCATCACTTCCCCTCACAAGCCCCTCTCATGCCTGCCTCTCATGAGTACCCTTCATGACTACCCCTCATGAGCTCCCCTCATCCCTGGCCCTCATGAGCTCCCTTCGTCCCTGGTCCTCATGAGCATGCCTCATGACTGTCCCTCACAAGACCCCTCATGATGGCCCCTCACAACTCCCCTCATGACTGCCCTCTTGACTGCCCTTCACATCTCATGACTGCCCCTCCTTTCCCCTCATGATCTTCCATATCCAGTAGTCAAAACGTTACTTACCTATGTAGAATGAAGGACTGAGTGGCCCACAGTTAAGCCATTCCACTTGATGCCTGCTCATCCAAATTGATGATTCATCCTGGCCAACCCACCAGCAAGGAACTGGTCAAGACTGCAGAAGTGCCCTCTTTCAGCTGTATTTATTAACGTCATCAGTTTTCAGCACTAGAGTAGCAATTCTGTTGACTACAGGATTTGCGTCCATCTCATGCTCTGTGTTGTGACCGTAGCTGAGTCACTGCCTTTGGCCAGCACAGGCCAGATCCTGGATTTGCCTTTTGGCTGTTCTTTTCAGTTGTGCCATTTGCTATTTGCTTTGACGTTAACGCATATTGGACAGCAAAATGCTTAAGTGTTGCTTTCACAACTGAACCTCTTGTTTGGTTGCTCATACTTGGCTAGCATCTGAGCAACTTGGGGCACTTGTGCTTGCTCAGGGAAAGAAGGAAACAGTTTTTCCCCCGTTATGATAACCATTTGCCTTTTCTTCCATCTTACTTTAAAATAAACTTCCATTTTTCACCTTCTGCTTCCTGTGATACATGACAAAACTTGCTGCAGGTTTTGTTTCATCTACCTCACTGTTGCTCTGAGAAAGTGCCTGTCTAATGATGTCTACTTCTACAAATGTAAAATGTGAAACTACGGCATTCACAGAAGAGCAATAGATCATTATATATGATGTAATGTATATCATATATTGCATTGCCTATGATTTAATGTATAAATTTATACATATAAATAAATAATAAATATTACCATATTATTTATATGCACATGTGTTACCTATTTAAAAAAAGTTTTAAATTTACCTTAAATAATCGGAGGGCTTTTAACTTTTTTTTGTCCCCTTGTTCTTATGAATGTATTTACGATGAAAAATATGTAAGCACCTTGTAAATATAGCATAATTTGGAAAGTTTGATTTTGTCTATAATCCATTGAGGTTTTGAAATTATGTTTCCTTAAAAAAAGAAAGGATTTTATTTTTTCATTGGGTTAATAGACTACTAAATCAAGGTTTCAAACTTCACTGTGTAAGTGCTGATGTTGTTGCTGGCATACCTTTAACCCTTCATTACAAATTGTTTTGTAAAGAAATTTACAGATAGTTTGTGATAAAATCAGAGGGTACCACAGATATTGTAAAATAAGACCTCTTTTGCTTTTTATGCCATTCAGGTTTTGTACAGATCAAGCTGAAGGAAAACTTTCTTGTATCTCAGCCCTAGAGAGAGAAAGGCCCATGTATTGCCAAGTGGCAGGGTGCAGATGTTCACATCTTTTAATTCTAATTGTAGGTTCTCTTCGTTTGTTTTTTTCTCATAACTGGAATCTGCAGCCATGGCTTCTCCCGTGAAGTCCAGTTTTTTGCAAATACGGAATATGTTTTAAATTGCTCCTAAATAATTTGTTGCTGTGAGGTGGCCTTCCTAGGCTGTGCTGTGTAACAGAGTGGGGCATGTATAGAACTTGGGTGACAGAAGGGAAGATGTATTGAAAGGATCATGATTATGTACAATTTATGAAAGGAGCATGAACAAAGGAAGGGGAAAAGGGGACTTGGCACAGTCATGAAATATAGTGGAGCAGCTTGGTCTGTAGGGAAGTAGTGTGAACTTTGTACTTGCAGGATGAGGGAGAGGAGGAATGAAAAATGTAACAGTGGGGGCAGAGAGGTAGAGCTTCGGTGGGGATAGCCCTGAAGGGGAGAGTAATTGTGGGAAGCTGAGGTGATGCAAGATCACAAACAGTAGGGAAAAATGAATTTGTAGTAAAAATGTTAAGATGTTAATAATATACGGTGGCATGTTAGGGATTTGTGTTTCTGTTGCTCTGTTATCCTTACTAATCTTCTCAGCTGGTTATCACAGGTTATTCATAGGCGCTTGGAGGATGGAGACATTAAGAATCAAATATCTAGCAAGCACCTAGTGAGTTTGGTAGGTGTGAATATTTGCTAGCACAGTACAGTCCTCCCCTGGCCTGTGTAAAATTAACACATTTTTCAGTAGATTGAGTGAGCTCGATACATCCTATTTCCAGATTGCATAGCTCCATCTGAATCTCTCAGTCTTACTCTTTGCTTTTCTTTTCTTACACATTGTGCACACACGTGGTTTATTATGTGTTAAGTAGAGGAAAACTAATCTCATGTCTTGCAAGTGGTGCTAATCACACAATAATGATCACTCATTATAAGTGTTAAAAGGCTAGTCACTTCTAGAGAGATGAAACAGGGTTCTCAGTTGGGAGTTACTAACCTTGATGCTTTCTATAAGACACCAGAAGACACTAAACGTAAATGTCCTGCCCCTAATTATGGGAAAGTGTAAATAGAATTTCTGTATGTTATGTTCAAAGAGAATAGCAGTGTTTCATGTTAGGAAGGGAAGGGTGGTTGTTTCTCAGCACACAAAGAGTTGCTGCTTGCCAGCTGGCATATTTACTGAATTGCTAAGTTATAGATATACAACTGTTAATTGTGACCAAAGATCACAAGGAAGATACCTTATGATTCTGTTGCTGCAACCTTTTAGCCCTCCTCTTTATTACCTAAATACAGACCTTTCTGTGCAACTGACTAGGAAATATATGACAGTTATGTAACTATTCAAATTCTTCCCCAAACTTTATCAAACTTACTAAAAACTGTTAAGAAAGCTGTGAAAACTGACATTAGATGCCTAAAGTCTTAAATGAATGCTAAATGCAGTGTTATTCGTGCCCTAGCAAATTTTGCATTAGAAGAATGCTCTTCCATGTAGTAGGTAAAGGTTTAACAAGAGCATTTGAGTAAGATTTAAGTTTAGACACATTTAAAGGAGAAATAGCATGCACATTCTTGATCACAGAATGATAGAATCAGGTAGGTTGAAAAAAGACCTTTAGGATCATCGAGTCCAACCATTACCCCAGGACTGCCAAGTCCACTTCTAAACCGTGTCACTGAAGGCCTCATCTACATATAGGAAAATTAATTTTTGCAAGAACTTCCTGGAATTTGTGGTCACTTCACCCCCCTGGATGCTTTTGCATTGGTGTTTGATGATTTGCTAAATTGCATGATTTATTTCAAACAGGAGCTAAGCTGGAAAATTCCCTTGCTCCTTTCTATGTTAGATGATCACAGTAGTCTCTTCTGGTTTAATCTGTTTATGTATAAAAATCAATAAGTATTAGGAGTTGTTTTCTGTCTGTAATATGTTTTGGAAATCAGTGACTGATGGAGAACATATGGCTTTTCAATGATGAGAATATTCTAGGACTACTCTGGTATTTTTTCTCTGCAAAGTGCTTGAGGGCATTTCTGTTCTTGTATTAGATCATGTTTTGTGCACAAGCAGAGGAAATTTAATGTAGTGTAATTTCAGCTGAAATGATTTGTAGTGTTGGAAATTCAGAGTTCCTTCTATGGCAAATGATTGTTACTTTTGAGTGTTTTTACACTGTGTTTTTTTGTCAGTGCAGCTGAATGTTGATTCATTAGTATTTCAAAAATAGGAAGAACCAAGAGTATCTGTGTGCAGGACTTAGTGTTTAGTGTGAAGGTAGAAAATAGTATGCATTGCCCTCATGGAAGAGAGTCTAGAGATAAGCAGGTGTGCATTAAGAGAGAAGGGATTTTTTTTCTTGGCCGTTGTTTTGTTTTTGTCACTGATTTCCTCTGTTAGAAAACTACTTTTGAGGAACTCTCCCATTCTTATGCTCAGTTTTATTCCTGTCAATGTATCTCAGAGTTTGAAGGAACTTCAAAAGTGATTATTCCATCTCATGGTCTTTTCAGCTATGCCTTTGATTCCTGATGTTTTTATAAAGTGCTCAAGGCATTTTTTTTACTACCTTGACATGAGCAATAATTGTCTATTTTTCTTTCCTATCTTTCTATTGAAACCATCACTTAGTAATGTGCAAAGAAATTCAGGTAGTAATGAGAAAAAAATAGTGACTTTCTGATGTGCTCCTGTTCTTCCATGGAAACTTATGTATTAAACATATGTGTCAAATTTGTTTAGAGCAGTAAGAAAAAACAAATATTAGCAGTGATCAGAGTATATATTTCTCTAGACTTGAAGAACGTTGAAAATTGTTCCATACAAAAGATAAGACTTTATAAATATCTAGTGATGTATGAGGATAAAATTGGAGAACCTCAAGAGGTGTGCATTGAAGATCAGGATTAAGTAAAAAGGATTTTATTCCTTTTAACTTTTCCCTCTTTTTCTGGGTTGATTTGTTGGGGTTTTTTTGGTTAGTTGGTTTCCATTGTGGGAAGGGAGAGGCTTCATAATGATCTAGCCTGAGCTCTTATTGTAAAATGGGCTATTAGACTGCAGTGAATTGATTCCTGCTTCCAAATCATCAGTGATGTCTGAGCTTTTGAATATGTATGAAAAAAATAAAAATTCCAGTCTTAACCTGAAAATGTCTTCTCATACCCCTACAAATACCCACTGTAATCCTGGGTGATAATTCACTGTAAGTATATTTTATTAGTGTTCAGTTATCAGTGCCTTATTTCTAACCTGCATATATTTATTTCTTCTTTTTGTCCTATTAGATTTGGTTACACCTATGAGAAGAATTCTACTAATAAATTCCTTCCCCACCATGTAGTAGGCAATAGATTGTCATTCAGTGGCAATTGTCTCTTTGACAAACTAAATAGATTGACCTGTATAAATCTTTTATTATTAGTGATGTTTTTCAGTCATGTCATCATGCTCATGGTTCTCTCTTGAACCCATTTGTGAATGCCTTTGAAATGCTAGCAGCAGAACTGGACACAGTGATTTAGTAGCAGTCACAGAGGTAATACAGCCTCCCTGTTCCTTCTTGATATTTCTCAGATTATATATAAGCCATTAACTATATTATCCTGTTCAGCTGTGATCCACCATGGCGCTTAATGTTTGTCAAGGTAATTGCTTCCAAGAATAAAATTCCATCCTGTTTTTTGTTCGTGGATGTGACTATCCATTTAGCACCCCAAAAATAAGATCGGTGGAAGCTCTGATTAATTCACCAGTTTTGTCTCCCCTCTCCATTCTCTGTGTACCTGAGCAAACTCCATCACATGCAGTCTTGTATTTGCACCCATGAATACATTGCATTTATATTCCGACAGCACTGATTGATTGATTTTTTTAGTGGCACCCTCCCTACAAGCATTTGATGATAATGCTTCTCAAAATTCAAGATCAATAAATCAGGCAGTTCTTAATTTGCCCTGAATTAAAATTTTACTTGGTAGGTTTGAAACATGTAGCGAAATGTAATGTTTTTGTGGTAGTGGAAGCAAAATATGCTGAGAAACAAGAAATGCCTTAATAAAAGAAGGATGGTAAAAAACAGCCAGACATGGATTTCATGGGCCGCAAGGGTCTTCTAGGCTTCTGTGCTCTGGAAGATTAGTACCATTTTTCCGAAAACATTTTTTAGTTCTTTTATAAAGGAAATTATTTTCTTCACTTAAAATCACTGCCCAGTGGAGACTAATTAAGAAGCAATTTAAAAGTCTTTGGGCTTTTCCTTTGTCCAAGTTGGAAATAAGGAAAAAAAAAAAAAGAGCTGTGTTTTTTTTTTTTTTTTTTAAGAGCTTTTGAATATTGAGAGGGGTTTTCCCATGAAAAAAAAATCAGGGTACATAAAACTATTTTTATTCTTTAAAGCATTTTCTGAGTTTTGATTAAAATTTTCAATCTCCTTATGGTTTTTTTTTTTTTCCCCAAAAGTTGCAGATTAGGATTTTTTTTTTTTTAAAAATGTAGGTGGAAAAGCTCCCCCCGCAATGTTTTCAGTTTTAAAAAGGGGTGGAGGGATGGAATAATATTTGTTGGTTTGGGTTTTTTTAATTGTTGTTTTTTAAAGATGTCCTAGAATTATGTTAGTCTTGAAAGGATGATAATGATAATGTTACTTTTTCCTGCTTAATTTTTAACTGGCATATATTGCATATTTCTGTTTATGTATTTGAAAATACGTATACATGCTTAACCTTCTGCTCACAGCAGTCTGTTACAAATGCATACAACACAGGTTAATATGCTGCCTCTGTAGTATGCAAAACATTTCCATGCCATGCAAATCGATAGTATTTATTACTGTGGTAGCCTGAGGAACACAGAACAACAAAGACATCCTAATGAAAATCCTAGGATAGCTTCAGCTATTGAAGCAATCCTCAGAGACTGCAAATGAGTTGAGGGTTTGTTCTGAAATTATCATCTAAACTGGAGGCTTGGACATACTGGGACTCCCCTAATTATCATGTATGCTTTGGGGCTTCTGGAAGGGTGGAAAGCTCTGCCTAATCATGTAGGCAAGCAGAAAATAGGAAAGGCGATGTTGTACTGAGCTCTTCTTGTCTGAACCTGATTAACTGTTCTTTGACTTCATCCATCTATTTGATGAAGTCTGTCACAACTGTGTATTTTAAGGAGATACATGCCACACAAGTAATTTTTTTAATATTATTTTTACTTTTTATATTATTGAGACATACTTGGACTAGCCACTCAGAAAAACACCTCAGTGTTAAAGAAATAATACAACGTGTAAAGTGTTCGGGGACATCATGTTAAGGATGACATGAAAATTAGAGTCTCTGTGATATTTGCTAACACGGCAGTCTCCTGTGGAATATACTGTTAAAGTTATAGAAACTATGTACGGAAGTAGATCTTTGTAAAAACAAAACACCTGTAAGATCCCCTATTCCCCCTTC
>JAOEHY010008101.1:0-10695 GCA_025447955.1 Psilopsiagon aurifrons
GAGTCAGGTGTCCTGTCTCTGCTTCCTCCCAGCTTCCCCTCCTCCCTGGCAAAGCATGAGACTCAGAAAGTCCTTGGGCAGAGTAAACATTACTGAGCAGCAACTGAAAACATCGGTGCTATCAGTGCTGTTCCCAAGCTGAAAGTCAAAACCACAGCATTGCACCAGCTACTGACAAGGAGAAAAATGACTGCTACTGCCGAACCCAGGACAATTGCCTTTTTTTTAAGTTTGGATCTGCACAGTTGGATTTTTTAAGGCATTATAATTGAATTAAAGATGTTGTTTGGCACCAGTGCTTAGGATGGGAAATAAATTAAACGCAGGGCCTGAGATAAGAGAGTTGACAACCAAAAGGCATAATAAGACACAGAGAAATTATGCAGAGGAAGGCATCCTGATTTTTATTGCTCTGATTTGTGCATTGCTTAAAGCAGCACAAAGCAAACCGCAAAACAGAGAAAGCATTGAAGACAAACATCAATTTACTGTGTTTTATCTCTCTGACTTACAGAAAAATAACAGCAGGCCTTATTTGGAATTTATAGTGAAGCTCTTGTACAGACTTCTTATTTTCAGTGTACTGCAATCTTCTTAAATAAGAAAGTATTTATTTTTACTTAAATAAATTTTAACAATCAATATATTTTTTTAATTTTACTGGAAAGAATGAACTGATCTTCAATCCCAACTAGCCTCAGATGGGAAAGAGAGAAGAGTATGTCGCTAATTTGCAGCTATGAATGATCATAGGACTGTATAATACATTAATTCAACTCATCTCTGCCTTAATTATTTAAACAGTGATTTCGTAAATATCTTGACCTAACCTCTTGAAAAATAAACTTAACAGGAAAAAATCTTCTTTTCTTAACTAATCCTGTAAAACCAAATTAGAATAAAAGTTACTGCAGTTGTCCTCTGGGCAGCCTTGATGCCAAGCTTTATGCTTCATGATCATAAAACATCTCAGTAAACTGAATTTTAAGTAGCTGAATTTTAGTCAAGAATTTTTTATCCCACTTAGAATTGGCCCATAATGACAGAATTTATGTCCTTTGTGAACTCAGACTTTGTCAGAGAGGAAAGGCATTTTAGTTTCTGCTGATCTGGGTTTGAATATAAAAAGAAAAAGGATTTACTAAAAACTATTATCTGAGTCATTTAAGATATATTGCCTTGGCTGCAAGAACTTTCTCTGGTTTTCTCTCTAAATAAGAACAACTGGAGAGCTGATCCAGTCCCAGAAAACCCATAAATGTTTCTGACAAAAATAAAGGTTAGAAAAAAGGAGGGGGGAAGCATTCTTGTTCCACTTTAGACGGTTAAAAATGAGCGCTCAGGGCAAAGACTTTAAAGGTCCTCTTCTTTTCCCAGCAGCAAGGAAGTCTCAATCTTTACATATACTGTTTTCTTTATCTTTGTTACTGACACTTATAATAATACTATTACGTTATGGCTTCTTTCCATATAAAAGCTTCACCAAAGATATAAAGAAACATCTAGGTAAATATATTAAAAAAAAAATGTCTTGAATGAAATTTTTATGAATAATCCTCTTAGGGCTACCAATTTATCACTTTATCTTCATTTATTAGCTGAGGAGTAATTTATTTATCATCGATGGCTAGACTAGAACAAAGAACCAGTGCAAGTAACAACTCTAACCAGCACTAAGTAAACATTACAGCAGTATTACATCTTCTTTCACTCTATCTGAGGATCACTAGGCAGGAAAGCAGTGTTTTGCACAGGAGGAACCTGCCACTGGCTCCTGATATAACGAGCTTCCTCATGATTCTTACATGCCTTGACTTTCTGAGGTGGGTTGACCGTAGCTGGACACCGGGTGCCCACCAAGCATTACTCCCCTACTCCACAGAATATGGGGGCAGAAAATAAGATAAAAAAAAACAAACCTTGTAGGTCAAGATAAAGGGAGATTAATAAAGCATGAGCTTTATGTTTGAACACAGAATTTTGCACACAGAAGCAAGGGAAAGCAACAAATTTTTTTCTCTACTTCCTATCAGCAGACAATACCCAGCCATTTCCCAAGAATCAGAGCTTTAGTACTGGCAGCAGTTGCTCCAGAAGACAAATATTGTAAATAATAACTGTCCCATCCTCCTTCTCATTTCTCTTAGCTTTCATTGCTGAGCAGATGTCATATTGTATGGAATACCCCTTTGGTCAGTTCAGGTCAGCTGCCCTAGCTATGTCCCCTCACAGCATCTTACCCAGCTTCCAGGCTGCTGGTGAGAGTAAAACATTGGAGAGACAGCCTTTATGCTGCGCAAGCACTGCTCAGATGCAGCCAAAACATTGGTGTGTTACTAACACCTTTCTAGGTAGCAATAAAAAGCACAGCACTGAGAGATGCTATGAAGAAAATTAACTCCATGTCAGCCAGATTCCACACACTTTCAGACAAGAAATAACTGTCATTCAACTCCTTTGGCAGAGGGCTATGACAGCTGGCAGAAGGCAAATGACTCTTTGGGAAGACAGAGGACAATGTCAAGAAAGCAGATATAATTAAAGGACAATGTAGAGCCAGAAAAAATACAGCTACTGGTGTTCAAGTAAATATTATCTTTGCTTTAGCATTTTCTCCATTTTTTTTCTTTCCTTTCCTTCTCTCACCTTTCCTTTTTTCTCCACTTGCAAGAACTTTGATACATGGACTGTGCAGCGCTACCAGCAAGCTGTAATTTAAAACACATTTCCTACATAACAAGGTCAAGTTTTGCTGCATTGATAACCCTGAAGCAAACTTGGCTGGGAGCCCTCAATCATGGCTTTTTTTTATTGCGTAACAGCATATCAGAAAAGAAACTTCTAAGAAGAAAAATTATTGGGATTGTCAGTGCTGATACTTTTTACAGCCTGCATCTTTGTTTTGGAGCACAAATCTTTGGTTTTGGGACATAGATGGATATGAGTATTTCTTTTATTTACAGATTTTTCAAATTATACATGCACACTTATACACATAGATGTGAAAATTGAAGAAATATGCACATATTTTTGCACATTCATGGAAGACATTCTGTGGACATTTTTACAAGTATGAGGGGGAGGGAGAAACCTAATATTCTGTTATCTTATCTCACTTTATCTCCACGAAAAGTAGCATAATTGCTTACTGTTTCAAACAAAATATGTGCTTGAATGTGTGCACACATTTGCCCATGTGCATAAGCATTAATATATTTGCAGAAACACACTATGTGTACTGGCTTTATTTCCCCTTTTCCTCCAAACTGTTGTATTAAAATTTTAATCCTAGAGTCTAGTACTTGCAAAAGACCAATTATCTATTATCTATTTCATATTCCACCTTATATTCAATTCAACAGTACACCATTTATTTTGTGGCAAGCAATTATAGCATTCTACTGTCCCAGATTTGGTCACAGTGCTTTGTATTATGTGTAAGAAGTAAATATTTTATACTACAATATAATAATTCTTGCACTATAATAGATATGAAAATTGAGGTTAAAAGCTTTCCTAACCAGGGATTTTACTGAAAGAAAATCCTAAGTTGTGCAGTAAATGCTCCCTTTCTTTGTGAAATTGTGAGAACACTTCAGACAAATTCTAGTCTCATCTTTCAGACTCACAACATAGATCCAAAACATTTTTTCAGGGGTATCCAGAACACATTTAAAAGAAAAAAATAAATACTCAAAACCCAAGATCAAAACCCCAAAACAACCTAAATAGGATTGTATTCTAACAACTAAAACCAGAGGAAAACCATCCATTCGGAAAACCTAAACATGTAACAGATTTACGAGGAGTTACTCTTCACTGGAAGAAACTTATATTGGAAAAATCTCATAGAATAATGGAATCACAGAATCATAGAATGGTTTGGGTTGGAAAGGACTTAAAGATCATCTAATTCCAACCCCCTGTCATGGCCAGGGACACCTTCCACTAGATCAGGTTGTTCCAAGCCCCATCCCGCATGGCTCTGAACACCGACAGGGGTGGGGCATCCACAGCTTCTCTGGGCACTCTGTTCCAGTGTCCCACCACCCTCACAGCAAATAATTTCTTCCTAATGTCTAATATAAATCAACTAAAAACAACAAAAGCAAACCAAAGTTGTCTTTTGAAAACATCTATAGCAAGAGTTCAGAAAGCAGAGACAGCAGAAGATTACTGGAAAAGTACTTTTAAACAAAGGGGTTTCAGATCCAGGAGAGAATTTCTGGTTAGGTGCTATGATACTCACCTTTTCTTAACTATTCTCTCTAGGAAACTGAAATGCAGTAGAATGAGTTCCTCCTAGCTTTTCCTGATGGAAATTTATACAAATAATAACCATTGTGCCAAGCACTTGTTTTTCTTGCTGTAAGTTTTGTATGCTTCAAAGATGTGTTTCTTCCTTGAAGAGAAAATTCCTTTATGCAGAATCAAGTGCAGAAAGCCTCTTAAAACCTTCTTATCTCAATCTTCCCAATACTTTTTATTTCATTTCATAACTCCTTTTACCTCTTATTTTAAACTCCATCCCACGTACTGCTGCTTAATTAAAATGAACATCCTTAGTTACTCAGCATAAAGGATGGTTCTATAAAATCTGTGATTATTCTTAACAGACACTTCAAAGAAAGTCCACCAAAGAAACAAAGTCTGAGAAATGGCATGCATGTTTGACTCTGGAAAATGTACTTGAACATTGACACAATAGGTTAATCCAGATCCACTCCCTGTTTGCTGAGGGAGAATGGTGAGCCTGCAACACGTACCTTCAGTCATTTTGCTCCACATTCAAAACCATCTAAAGAGTGGGCCACCATCACAATGCCTGAAAACCTCAAAATAAAATAAAAAAAAAAAAGACTTAAGTGTTGCTGAATAATGTCAGGGTCACATTATGCCTCCAGTGAATGAATAACTCGAGTCCAAAATCAGGATGGAAAGATGCACACCTATGTGACTTAACAGTCTCATCTAAAAGTTCTTTCCCTTTTGAAAAGAACAAGCAGAAGACAAGACCAGGCTATAATCATTACTGTCTATCATGGAGATAATTAAAGTTCTTTCTAAAAGGCGCTGCTTATTTTCTTTGACATGGATTTAGAAATACTTTGTGTCGCATGTAGTTAGTGGATTTGAATCTTGTCAACATGCAAGATGTCAGGTACCTTTCTGCCTTTCAACAGTTCTTTTTTATGACCTTTCACCTTTATCCATATATGCTTCACAGAATCCATTTTAATTAGTAGTGAATCTATTTCAGGTTTCCTTTTTGGGACATAAAAAATTAAGATTATTGGTTTACAACACGATAACCTTATTCAATGTCAGTGTTTGTTCAAAAGTTAATTGATGTGAATACTGGCTAAAAGGCTGAGGTCTGTACTATTTCCTCATTCATCTACATGTACACAAGTGAGTGATCTTAATTTTCTTTTCCACACCAATGACAAAATGCTCAGTGCTACTAGGCCCAAAGAATTAGCCTTTCTGAATGCCATAAAATAAAAAGGAGATAACAGTCTCTGGGATAGAATTAATACCTTGGACCCTGGTAAAAAAAAAGATCATTTGTGGGCCAAATGGAAGCACCCGTGACAGGAAAGAGTGCATCTGTGGATATGGTGGTGATTCTCTGCTAAATGTGAGTACAATTGATCATAGGAAGCAGGGAGTAAGTTAAAGTAGCTGTGAAAGTGGCCTGATTGATGCCAAGGTCCATGCAAAGTTGCTTCAAAGGCATTTCAATTCCTACTCCTGTTCTTGAGCTCAATACACTATTAAAAGAATGTGAGCTCTGTGGTTTCAGCCCAAGCAAACAAAAATCAAGAAAATAATTGTCCCTTTAACAATCGCAAACAGTTAAATTCTCCTTTTTTGTACCAGGACACACACTCATCATTTAGGCTTTTTTGGGCAGTAGATTATTCAATCTAAAATCACAGTGGCTGTGGCTAGAGATTTGGTGTGAGCTTATTAAAAGCAACTTTGTCTTTTATTCCTTCATTTAGATTTCTCAAGCTCAACAACTGGACACCCCAGGATTGCACACAGTTAATGCCCTGCTCCCCAGGAAGCAAAGGCTTGCACAATAAAATAAAAGTTGTCTTATCTATCTACATGGAACCAGAAGCAGGAGAAGCAAAGCATCAGCACATACACACCAATGGAGCTTAGTGGACTAATTCATCCAAAACTGGTTTTAAAAAAATAAAATTAAAAAAAAAAAATCACAGAGCCTACGCCTGTTTTTTTGTTTGTTTGGGCTTTTTTGTTTTTTTGTTTGTTTTTTACTGTGCAAATACCAAGTTGTTTTGGACAGCTAAGTTTCAAGAACTACTGGTAACAACAGCTCCATGATTTTCAAACAGGTTAAATAGCCATTTCCCTGGAAAATGTAGTTTAACATGTGAAGTATGAACAGCATTCTCACTGGTTGGTTTGGGGTTTCTTTTTCTTGCCTACGAAATCTCTTATCACACCAAGAGGCCACGTGCTGAGAAAAATACAAAACCAGTTTGGCTTAGCTGCCTATTTTCTGTGACTATTCACAGAGGAACACCTCGAAAGATTTGTTTCAGAGTATTCCCAGTTACTCAGAGGAGATGCAACGTAGATGATTAAGAATTATTACTCCTGGAAACCTAAGGCAATAGTATCATTGCTCTGGGACTGGCAGCAAATACAGCTTCATTTCTTGCACCTGGTGACCCATATCACCCCCATGGTGTGATGTCAGTGTGCCCTTATACCAATACAACCCTTGGTGGGGTGGCATCAGCATCCAGGATGTTTAAATCACGTGGGCTTAAAACAAAATTTTGCATCTCCAAAAAATGTGAAAAAACAACTAAGGGGGGGTCATAACCTCTAACTAAAAATACCAGCAGAATAGGAAGTCCTCATAGTTTTAATGAAACTCTGTCTTAATTTGTCAGGGAAGGAGGAAGATTAAAAAAGACAGAGATCTTTCCACTTACCTACTTTCAGCACTACTGGTGAGTGAATGGTGTGATCAATCCCATACTATGCATACAAAGAACAGTAGGTAGCTAACTGAGCTAACTATGATTAATTGGCTGATTCTGAAACTCAATTACCATCGGTTACTACATTTTATTACATACATTTATGCTGTTCTGCAACTTTTTTTGTATTTTACAACAATTCTTAAATTAAGTTACACTTTTCTTTGCAAGTATGTAGGGTACCTAACTCAATATAGTACTTGCAGCATGTAAATTACAATAGCAAACAAATTATGATGAGACTTAATCAAGAAAAAGAGTTTTTTACAGTATGTTACAGCAGAAGAGAAATGTCTTTATCGTTAATTCAAACAGAAATCTTAATTTTTCCATATTCCATTTGTTATTCAAACAAAACTGACTTCAGTGTTCTGAGTGACAAGAGTTGTATTGAGGAAAAGAGCAGTTAAAATATTTATGTTTACTTTCAAGACCAATCGTGGCATCAGTCGCTGAAGATTAGTAGTGACAAGGATCATTTTCCTATTAAGAGAATCCATCACATTAGCTCAAGTCAGACAACAGCACCAAGGCTTTATATGTTTTAACTCTGTATTTTAGGATGACTTTTGAAAATATCGCCTGTAGTTTTAATGAACCATCTGTTATCAAGGTCAACCAGTATGTTCACCTTTGCAGTGTTAGCAGATTTACTGGTTGAAGGCAATTTAATTCAAAATACTGATTGGTTTCTAAAGTCTGAACTCATTAGTGAAAAAAAGTAATATAGTAATTTTTTAAGATCTTATATATATCAACTTTATTTTGTAATGCATCAGTTAAATTGAACACATATCTTGCTTCATTTACTCTGAGCACATTCTACTCACATTCATTTCTTTCCTAGTATCTTATAGCCATATCTACCACCTACACATATACACAAGTAGTTCATCATTTCATACTTGTATTTGAATTTTAACCATTCTATGAAAAAAATCTAACTCAAATTCTGGAAATTAATAATGTCAAACTTTTGGCATACCTCAGTTAGACCTGGATCTAGCTCAGAAAAGTCTGACTTCATGTCAGTTTTTCTTTTTTAGAGCAATTGCTAGTATTGTGTGCCAACATCAGTCCTCCGTGGCCAGAACTGTAACTCATGGCATCAGGTTTAGTACAAAATGAGACTAAAAAAGTGTTGGGTGGCAAACAAGCTGCTACACTCCCCTCCTGCCCTGCACAATTTACAGCCTTAGAGGCAAATATGCAAATGTATAATTATAAAAAAGAGATAAACTTATTTTTGAATGTCCCAACTTTTAAAAAAGTAGGAGCAAAAGTGATGAACAGCTCATAAGGACTGCCAGCAGGTGACTTCACACACTGCAACTGCTTTACTATGGAGTAATTGATACTTATCACAAGGGAAAATAATATACAATTCTTTCTTGCTAAGAACATTTAAAAAAGCTGCTTAGGTCACCAGTAGCAGAGTTGTGGACGTGGATATTGTTGCATCTACGCTGAGAGATGCTCAGGTCATGGATGGGACATGATTATTCAAAATGTTACACAAAAAGTAATGCTTAAAGGCCATATGGATGTTAACAGAGTTATGAATAATCAGACTTTAAATATGAAGTTCATATTTTTTAGAATGTAAATGTCAGCTGGAATTAGACTACATGAGAAGTATTTTGTGCCTCTTTTATGCAAATAACATCTTAACAAGTCATTCAAAGCACTTGTCCCAGTTTCTGGGCAGTACACACTCACCAAAGCAAATACTAGATCATCTCTTCCTAGGGGGGGACTCCCCAGTTCCCAGTAGCTGTAACAGCTCTTAGGAGACATAGATAGAGAAACTCTGGATCCAGATTTATATTGTTCTAATTTAGATCAAGGACCATGTGAAATGCAGCAAAGAAATGTACTTGCTTGCTGGCCTCCCGGCTTGTGCAGAGAGACAGAATCCCCCAGCAATATTATTTCCATACAGTCTTAATTCAGTGTTATTTATATATATCTTATTGTAATATCTAAACCACCTCACACTCTTTATATTATTAACCTTGCTTGTGGAGAGTCGCTCCTTTTTTAACAGGTAAGAAAATTGAAGACCATCTTACTGTAAATATTTAGCTACTTAAAAAAAGTGAGAGGTATTAAGAGTATGGGTATATGTAGCAAGTCAAAAGATGAAAAGAAATCTTTGGCAGAGCAGGAACCAAATAAAGCCACAACTACTGATTCTAGGAAACATATTCTTCTCTGTTGCGTCCTGACAGGAAGTTTCTGTCATTTTCTCTGTACAGATAAGCTGCTACACCATATCCAATTGTCTTAAATTAAGGTTATTTGTGTTGTCACTGCCTGCACAGAATAAAGACAAATCCTATTATCAAACTAAATTCCATCCCTATATGAATATAAAAATTGAAGAGTTTTTTTCTACGCATATCAATGCTTTTATCTGACACCTAATAGGTCCATATTATCTTGATTTCTCAGTTGTAATTAAATGTAATGATGGCGTATTTATTTTTATTTACAAAGGCAGTTGCTTGTACTATAAAATTTGATTTAATCGATTGAAGACTCATTTAATGGACTTTTGAGGACTAAATGTGTTTAAACAGTGCTCTAACTAGGCATCAAAACATGCATAAATCAAAGTAATTAAATCAATGAAACACTAGGAAATTGTGAACCAAACAGATATTTTTAAAAATAAGCAATAAAAAATATGATTTAAGATCTCAGTTACCAGAACAGCCACATTATTGATGTCTGTATCCACTGCCCCTTTCACTAAATAGCTGCCCCTTATCAGTTTCATATGCCCTAGGTATCATAATTAAGAAGTGAGCACAAGAATATCTTCCCTTCCAAATTTCTCCTATGTGAAATGAAGAATACTGTGGAGGAAACCAGCAATAGGTGTCATGATAGAAAATAATAATGTACCTGTATGCTCAGAATAACTTTCATATTATAACCATAAACATTTCCTACATCATACACGTTAGAAAGGCAAGTAGTCAACAGTTCAGATTTTCAACTAAGACAGGTTTTATAAAGTTTAATGATCTGCTTCCATACGTGCTTAATTATAGAGGTTTATTTCTGTGAAAATAAATCTCCAATCATGTAATTAAAGATTTATTTTCTCCTCTTTTCACAGAGTATTTCACCTCTTAAGTGTATCCTTACACAAAGTGGAAGTAAAAATATATCTGCCTTTCTCACAGATATTCCTATGGTCTTCTCATCAAGGTAGCCACTTGCTTCATGGCTTCTGGGTTATGTGTCATGGGTTCAGCAGTAGCAAACATTTTTCTCTTTTTTGGTAGCTGGTGCAGCGCTGTGTTTTCAGCTTTCGGCCTGATAACACTGACGTTTATAGTTACAGCTTAGAATGTTTGGTTTGACCAAGGACTTTCTGAGTCTCATGGTCTGCCAGGGAGGAGGGTAAGCCGGGAGGGAGCAGAGACGGGGCATCTGAACCAAACTGACCAAAGAGGTATTCCATAGCATAGCACGTCGTGCCCAGGGTAGAAAAACTGGGTTCAGGAAGCGGGAAGAGTTCAATTCACTGCTCGGTCTTTGGGTAGTGAGCAGTTGTATCCTCTTCCCTTGTGTTTCCCTGGTCATTATTATTATTTGTGGCAGCAGCAGTGGTTTGTGTTATACCTTAGTTACTGGCCTGTTCTTAACCCATGGGAGT
>JAOEHY010008101.1:10795-25913 GCA_025447955.1 Psilopsiagon aurifrons
CCCACCCCCCCCCCGGAGTGGGGAGGAAGAAAGAGAGGTGAGTGAGCAAACTGTGTGATTTACAATTTAAACCATGACAGTATATTTATGTTTATAAACTCAGTATTCAGTTGGCTCCAGGCATGGGCAGTGTTACGAAGTGAGCTCAGTTCAGTGTGCAGCCAGCTATTTAAGTCATTAATGCATAAAAGCCTAAAAAACCTTGTTATGTAGCTGTCAGAAATATACATTTATGGTGGGTTCTCCCTGGTCTCCCTGATAAACTTTGGCTGAGTCCATGGTTTATCACTTCTAACTTTAGATGTGTAACAACGGAGGCCAAGTTAAAAGTCTCCTGAATGTAAGGTACCTTCTACAGTTGGTGGAAATAGGCATCTACTGAGGGCTATTCAGTTAATCTACGATATGAAATATTTTTATGAGATAAATTCCTCTATCAGTTGGTGAAAAAGACCAGAAAATATCTATGTTACTTCCAGGTCTTACTTCATATCGTAATTCATTCCAAGAACTCATGTACAAATGGAAAACCAGTGTGTTTGAAAACTAGGGGATTGCATCAAAGTATGCATTTTCAGGACTCCATTTTGCTATCTAGATGCCAGTGATCTTAGTTAAGAATCAAGGCCAGGTTGGACATAGCCTTGGGTGATACTGTTTATTTGGAGGTGTACCTGCCCATGGCAGGGGGGTTGAAACTAGATGATCTAAAGGTCCTTTCCAACCCTAACTATTCTATGATTCTATGATTTTTGGATAAATATGTTTCCACTCAGGTCCATTCTTATGCAAACATTCTTTGAGTCACAGTTTTGTCAATCCTGCTCTGTTGTATCCTTTCTACAATGCTAGCTGGTATGCTCCCTATGTCTGTTCAGATCCACAGCCTTTATCTAAGAATCTCCTCCTGCTTAATGTATTTGTCTTTTTACTTGCCTGTCCCCATCAGCTTTTCTCCCACTTTGTCACTAGAAGGAGCTTCCTCCACATCCCCACTCCTAAATTGTGTAGTCCCAATTTCAGCTGGGGATGAAAGTCATTCATCTTTTTTTACCCTCTATGACAACACTCTAAGGAGATGTTTCTTTATTTGCTCCAAATGCGTCTAATGATTATCCACATGAATTTTCTGTCATCTTTTTCCTGTCAGGCTGTCAGCATTCAATAGTTTATTTTTGTCACTCCTTTCCGATTTTCTATATAAACATATGTAGGGTTTCAACAGGCTATATACAACATAAGTATCATTTGATATGAGTATGGAATTCACATATACACAATTAAGAAAACTACCAGTTCACAATAGTAAAACTTGGATAAAAAATCTCTTTTTTAATAAATTGACATAGATCAATTGACATTTAAGCTAAGAATGTAGATCTTCATCAGATTAAAAATGAAATCTTAACAAATGGCTCATTGGAAGCCATCCTACCAGAGGCAGAATAGCAGTACAGTGTGATAGACCCTTAATATAAGCCAGAAGATTTCTGGAAATTTTTGCAGCTATTTGCAAAACTAACCTCAGGTCTCTTGTGCATTTTCATTTCTTTTGATATCCTGGACACCAAAAAAATACAGATTACCTGAGAGTAATTCAGGAGTTAAAATAGCAGAAAAAAAACCCACCTCTTAGCAAGTGACTTCTCTTACTAGCAGCAAAACATGGAGGGATTCTGCGCTGAAACTTGATGCTTTTATGGAAGCAATAAAATAACTCTGGTGTTTCTCAAACAATGAGTTTTAAAACTGATGTGGAGAAGATTCATCAAATATAAATCAAACCTTGTTTTGCTTGTACCACGAGAAATGTGTGTAATAGAATGTTGTTAAGACCAAAGGTGCTTGCCGCATTGCCTCAGAACACTGTCCAGTTGCCAAAGCATTCCTCAATCAATCAAACGCCAGCCTCATTTCTTCTAGCCAGTGAGAGTCACAATCTGACTGTAGATTATGAGATAAAAGGGGACTAGTAGCTTTGTTTTTATCTGCATTAAAAGATTTGCGCGAGTCTGTTCTGCTTTCAAGGCAGGTTTGAGCTGATAAAAAAAACCCTACAATTTCTGGAAAATTATTTCAAAACTTAAATCAAAATGTAGTCTGATGTCCAGGTAAGGTGTTAATTAAAAATGAATAAAAACATAACAAGAGTTGACTCACCAGATACGTAAAAGCCAAAATAATAGTGTTCTGAATCAGAAGAAATCTCATTCTGAATATACTTATGAGTTTTACTGTTCCTTTTTGGAAAGTAGATATCAAAATATTTTATCACTTAGTTGTCAACTTATTAATACCTGTTTCCTATGCATCCCTTTTTATATACCTGCAAGCCTGTTTGGAGGTTGTTGTAGGGAAAGAGTGCTCTACGACACACTGAGCATGATGAACACTGGCAATGAGGGCTAAAAAATATACAATCTGGATTATAGAATCATAGAATCAAAGAATAGTTAAGGTTGGAAAGGACCTTAATATCATTCAGTTCCAACCCCCCTGCCATTCGCAGGGACACCTTACACTAAACCATATCACTCAAAGCTATGTCCAACCTGGCCTTGAACACCACCAGGGATGGAGCATTCACAACTTCCCTGGGCAACCCATTCCAGTGCCTCACCACCCTTACAGGAAAGAATCTCTTCCTTATATCCAATCTAAACTTCCCCTGTTTAAGTTTGAACTCTTACCCCTTGCCCTATCACTACAGTCCCCAATGAAGAGTCCCTCTCCAGGGTCCAGCCCTATAGGCCCCCTTCAGATACTGGAAGGTTGTTCTTAGGTCTCCCCACAGCCTTCTCTTCTCCGGGCTGAACAGCCCCAACTTCCTCATCCTATCTTCACTTGGGAGGTGCTCCAGTCCCATGATCATCCTTGTGGCCCTCCTCTGGACTTGTTCCAATAGTTCCATCTCCTTTTTATGTGGAGGACAAAAGAACTGCACACAATACTCCAAGTGAGGTCTCACGAGAGCAGAGTAGAGGGGCAGGATCACCTCCCTCGACCTGCTGGTCACATTCCTTTTGATGCAGCCCAGGATACGGTTGGCTTTCTGGACTGCAAGTGCACACTGCTGGCTCATGTTCATTTTTCTGTCGATCAACACCCCTAAGTCCTTTTCTGCAGGGCTGCTTTGAATTATGGTGCTGAAAATATTAGTTGCTAGAAAAACTTTTCAGTAGGACCTTGCACTTCAGGTCAGAGTGAGGGAATAGCATTGTATTGTGTAAAGAAACAGGTATGCACCATCCTTTCCAATAGTAAACTTTAAACATCAGTACTGTAAGGATTATCAGAATAACTGTCTGATTTACACTTTGTCATGTAAATCTGAAGTCAGTCCACAAAATAGCACGTAGCAAAGTGTGCCTCCAAATTAAAATGACTGCATTTTATCACCCCCTCCTCCACCTATTGCTCACTCCTGTAGCCATATCTAACTGCTACCAGCCAACACACCTTGGCTGATTATAGGCTCAACTGGGATATATCATATGACATGGCAAGGTGGCAAATGTGTTCACTCTTCCGATCTTACTGCTGGTGAAGCCATATACAGCTGTGACTCTGCCAAAGGTATGAGTCTTCCTCTTGTTCACCTACATAGCATCAAGAAAAGGCCTAAGAAAACAGACACACACTGCCTTTGTTTTACTGCACCACATTTGGTCCTTTTGTCCTGTAAAATCATTTAACTCAATTGACACCTTAGGCACCAGCAACACCTTTAATTGTAGGTGGCGTTCAGAGTTTCTCCTACATAATCTATTTTACCATATGAATGTCCTTTTCAGCACCTCCCTGTTTCCAGATCAGGAATTGAACAGATTTTCATGCAACTAAGGTGAAAGTAATTGTGCTCAACATTTCTAATGGCAGTGTTTGCTTTCAGGGATCTCTTAAACCTTTCTTTTTTTTTTTTTTTTTTTTTCATTTATTGTTTCCCAAAGCTGTATTTATTTTATTCGTTTTGAATGTCATTTGGTCAAAGAGTTCCCCGTGCACATCTACAGAAGCATCTCATGCATGCTGCAAACTGTTTACAGGAAATAAAAACCAAATACTAGAAAATTGGGAGAGCAGGAGTCATAGTTCATCAGCAAAATGCTGTGATGAACATACTTCCACTGAGGTAGAGTATTTGTAAAGGAATGTTCTGATAAATCATTAATATTCAGACTCTGGAAGTCTTTGAAAAACAGAGAGGATGCTTGTTAAAGGATTCTCACTGTCTCTATTTGAAATGCATCAGAAGTTCATGTCAGCTACTCAGCAGATCCTTATTTAGAGCAGATCTGCCAGCTTGGCCTTACTGTGTCAGGGTGCATCAGTGTGCTCAGAAAAGTGATTTATTGTGGCAGCACGAATGTTTAATTATGTGCAAAGCTTACAGTTTTTTCAGCAGGAGAGAGCCCAAACAAGTAAAGGGCTGAAATGAGATTTATTCCTTGTTACCAGCATTCGCTTACATGTTGCCTTCTTCTTTAAATTATATTACTATCTGTCCTTCTCTCCTACAGCCTTATCAAAGCTACATTACATTACCAAGTATTCCTCTGTTCGATATGATTTTATAGCATCTCCAAGCCTCATTCCCACAAAATATCATACTAGTAACATTTTCTCACATATGTCGACTGTCAGTCATTTTCAATGCCTAAAGTGCTCTCCTTAAGGGAGAACTAATATTAAATCAGGTGATTACAACATAAAAAATACCAAGTTTGAATTAGGTTTAAGCTTCTTTATTTCCTCAATTATACAATGTTTAGTTTAACTCTGGTCTTTCCAAGTTAATTGAAGATTGTCTGTCTCAGTCAGTGGACAGTATGAATGATACCACTTTAATGGAGAGTTATTCAGCATTTTGCTTTACCTTTATTGCTCAGCTTGTAACCCACAATTTTTTTTACAGAACATTACTTAGCCTCAGTTCTGAAAACAGTTATTAGTTCACATTTAGCTTCCTACAGCAGTTCTCATTGCAGTAGTTCTGTTTCACAAATATGGATAATTTATCTTCACAGTACTTGTGTAAGATAAGTGATTTTCATATGTCCATTTTCTAGAGGCAGGGGTAAAAACATTAAAGACAAAAGTTTTCACTTGGTATACGCAGTTTGAGATGATCAGGATTTCTATTCTCATTGTACAAAACACTTAAAAAGCTCAGCTCTCAGTTATTTTAGTTACTGATGTGAATGCTCAGCAATTACGTAAAACCAGGTGAAGGATGTTAAGTTGGGGAGCACACAGCTAAAGCCCAGACACACAATTAGTGATTGCCTTTGTAACGTTTGATCCAAGCAATCAAATAGGAACTCTCTCACAGCAGCATGCTGTGAGCAGTCAATTGTCTTAACTCTCACAACCCTTCCTGCAGTCTCCTCCTTCACTATTTATTTTCCAGTATCAAAAATAAATGTGCAAGCAATGCAATATGAGATGTTTCACATTTCCCCTGTTTTGGTTTGTTTTTTCTTTACTTGTTTGGTTTTTTTAATGATTTCTTAAGTTGGCATCCAGTAATGTTTTATTAAAAAAAGGTACCTTTACATGCTTGTAAGACAGCTGGGACCAAAATTGAGAGAGACGTAGTTCTGCTCCAGGTGCTACAGGGTTGAGCAGCCTGTTACTGCTCTTGTACTCCATGCCAAATCACCCGCACTCCTCACTCTTGCATTCTTTCTGGAAAAAAAAAACAAGGCAAAAATACAGGACACCCATAGCACACACTGCATAAGTAAGCCCTGCACCCCACAAGCTTGCCAGGCCAATTTATTCTCAGAGCATCTATTGTGCACCTTACACACATGAATTGAGGTTCAGGTGTCTTCAGTGTAGATTGGATTCAAATCACATGTGTATTGTGACATTCATCTGCCACCTTGCTCTGTCAGAAGTGAAAGCCTTAATTCCAGGGCAACCACCTGTCTGAACTTCCAGCTATTCATACATTCTACTGAAATCTCTTGTATCAGTCAGTTCTTTTGGCTCCTAGTTTATCCTTGCCTGAAGTCTATAAAGGAAACACTGCTAGAGAAGAGTCAGAAATAGGAGAAACCAAGCAGAATGCAATGACATCAAGGAAGAATTCAGTGGTTTTAGCTATAGCTCCCTTTGGATTTTAGAGGAAGGAGACTCTTGTTAGTGTTTATTACGTTGCCATTAAAAAACCTTACCTTATTGGAAAGAGATCATGGAGATAATAACATTATGTAGGAAATATACTTGTAGATCTGATAGCAGCCTTCCAGTGCCTGAAAGGGACTTATAAGGATGCTGGGGAGGGAATCCTCATTAGGGACTGTAGTGAGAGGACAAGGGGTAACGAGCTCAAACTTAAACAGGGGAAGTTTGGATTGCACATAAGGAAGAAATACTTTCCTGTAAGGGTGGTCAGGCACTGGAATGTGTTGCCCAGGGAAGCTGTGAATGCTTCATCGCTGGCAGTGTTCAAAGCCAGGCTGGACAGAGCCTTGGGTTGCGTGGTTTGGTGTGAGGTATCCCTGCGAATGGCAGGGGGTTGGAGCTGGATGACTTTATGGTCCTTTCCAACCCTAATCATTCTATGATTCTATGAAAGGTAAGAAACATATAACAAGTTAACATTTAAAAAACTCCCGTCTAAAATTCCATTAATTTCTACCCAAATCTGAACTTAGACATTTAGATGAAAGTGATCTCATTTTCAAATATGTAGACTCAGCAGATACATCAAATATAGTCAAAGAGAAAGTTTATCAGTTCTAATTCATAACAATTATTAACAACATAGCTAAATATGAAAATAGGTTCCTATCTTTCATACAAGGTTTAAAAAAAAAAGCTAAATTACCGGAGGGCCATTAATGCTTCTTCTTTAGCATAAGAAATTACCTGTGATTAGATAAATGTAGGTGATAACAAAACAAAAAAAAAATCATGAACGTATGGGATTAAAGCTTCATAACAAAATTCGGGAGCAATACAAACATTAGCCTTTTTTGCAGTCACTTCAACTCTCATTTGTGATAATTCATTCACACTATGCAGATGACTACAGGAAACTAAGCTAGTGAAAATTACCCAGTGTTGACAGAAAAGCAGGACAGTACTATGTAAGTTTACACATTCATTTATGTCCTTCTTAGAGATGTGAAGAGAGCAAGCATTCAGCTCTACAGTGCATTTGTAGTTTTAATGTTCTGCCTCCAGCACATATGTAGCTGAATTAAAAATTATTCAAAGTACTTAAAAAAAACATTATCTTTCCCTATTGGTTTTGTGATGATCTAAATGTTCTGCTACTTTCAACCTTGTGACAGGGAAATAGGGTGAGTGAGGGAAGAAGGGCTCTCAGGTGTGTTCCCTTTATGCAGGGACCAGCAGTCTTCCTGAGCTATTGTGCCAGACTGGGTTTTCCTTTCCCCAGGAAATGAACAAGTTAATTGTGCCATTAGCCAGAAAATATCTGACTCAAAGAGGAAGAACTTGCTGTGGGGTGATCAGCAGAATCCGTCACAAAGAACAGCCTTCATTCTACTAACTTCAAAATTTAGTGGGATGCAGAAACTACTGCCTCTCAAGGGCACCTCATCAAAAAATCTCATTCTGTGTGAAATCTCACATATAAGAATACATCGTCTTGGTGCAAGTGTTGCAGACCCTGGACTTTTTCTTCTAGCCTCCTCTTTTCCAGAGGTTCAGTTATCCCCAAAACAGTTCACAGCAAATGCTTGTATATCTTTCCAGAAGACTCAAATGTCATAGAAATCTCATCACTTTTTTAAATTACATAATACAGAGCTATAATTCTTAAAAATAGAAGTGCAATTTTAGGAATTTTCCTTCAGCATAAGCCTGATGATTATTATTCTTTCACCAATGGTGTGTTATATCATTTTAAAACTCTAAATAAAAGTATATTGCAAAATAAAATAAAAATTGCATCACTTAAAAAACTTTCAGAGCTGTTTTTTTTGAAAGCAATTTAGGGGATTGGGTTGTTCAGGTTTTTTTTTCTTAAAAAAATAATATTCTGACTTAAACAACCAACATGCATGAAGTATTCAACATCAACAAACAAACCAGCGTTTTTCAACTGAATGTGGCTCCACCTAAATTCCCCTGACCCATTTTTTCCCCCAGCATGCATTAACATCTCCCTGCATAGTCAGCTTAGGTCCATTCTATCCATAATGAGAGTCAGCTCCAAACCATGTAGTCACATTAGGTTGGTGTTGTGTTCAAACTAGCATGCTCAGCCTCCCAGGTGAAAGTATCAGATCAGATTATTATTACCTTAACACAGCTGCATGGTTCTTGGTCACAGCTCATCAGATCTGGCAGTGGTAAGTGTGGGCAAAGTTACTTGCATCTACTTCTATGTCTTTTTAAAGTTATCCTGATTTATATCAAAGTTATCTTTATTTAGACAGCACAAAGCATTTTTAATTAGCTACTAAGAGTCTAAGGGTGGATGGGAGCTATGTTAGCAAAACTGACTCATTTGTATAGTACTTGAGAACTGTAAGTATAGTAGTGCTTATGTAGGCATAGACATATCAAGAGGTACAAAGTGATAAGGATGAAAGGGACTGAAGGTTCTCTCTAGATTTTATTAATGTCTAAGTATTAGGATTCTCATAAATACATTCAATAGACTGTGCTGGCAAGATCAGTTGGAGGTTAGGATAGATATGAAACTTTACAGGATGAAGATTGGATAGCTAAAATTGGTTTCCAGAACAGATAATCCTGCATTGATATTACTGAAATCCTTTGTAACTGTCTTTGTTGCTTTCTGTTACCCAGCAATTTCAACCTCTCCCTTTATATGCTGATTGATTCTTGTACTCATAATCCTCCTTTTCATCTTTATTTTTTCACACAGTCCATCTAAGAAAGCAAAGAACTTTTCAATCAGTGTAACATGCACTCCTATCACTGGACAGCCAGCCACAGCAGTATGGCAAGATTGCTATTAATCTAAATTGACTATATTCAGAACTGTGAGTTTAACAGGAATTATAAAAATAACTGTCAGAAATTGCCTTCAAATCTTCTGTAGCATTGGGCATTGATATGGGCAAAAATGTCTTGCCTCATTTAAGTGTCTTACAGAGTAACACCAAATCAGTAAGGATGTTATTTGATGTTAAGTACTACTTGCCTCTGAAGACCTCTTGCTGCTGAGGAACTTCACTGGAGACTTCACAAATGCCTTTATTATGATGAATTACCCTGCTGTTAATTGATATGCAAAGAAAAATAAATATTTTAAACAGAATTCCAAGTATATTCCTCAAGGACATATTTTAGTTAAGACTGCTGTGTTACCTTGGATTCATCTGAGTTAAAACAGTGTGGAGAATGACCTATATAAACTCTGAGTATCAGTTCAGTGGTCAACCTGAGGGTGGCTTTTGGACAGGGAGAAGTGTCAATGAACAGACATTCTAGTCCCTAGGCAAAAGACTGAACATACAGAAGGTATTTATGTATAAGCATTTTCTTTTTGCTCTTTTACCCACTGCCAGTAGGTTTTCCTAATGATAAGGCTGTGAAACAGAAAGGAAAAAGTGTAAACACACTGGCTATTTCAAGCTATAGTATGTGTAGTGTTTACTAACATTATGTGAATTATATGTCTAGTTATGTGGTCTAGCTTTCTTTCTCAAATTGTTGCTTTTGTAAATGGCCCAAACGCATGTTGTACTATCTGTTTATATGTCTGCTGTGAAAGCATTAAACAGGGATTGTAGCTTTGCTGCTCTGCCTAATGTTAACATTCACAGTGTTTAATCCTTGGGCATTTTTTTCAGCCTGTTAAACATTTTCTGTTTCTAAATGACAGATATCTGGGCAGCATCTTTTCTCGGTTATTATCAACTTCTTGTATATGGGATAGCATGACATGAATGGCCTTGAAAATGACACTTCTTTGTAGTGAAATCATAGGATCATAGAATCATAGGATCATAGAGTCATAAAATCATAGATCTGTCCAACCTGGCCTTGAACACCACCAGGGATGTAGCATTCACAACTTCCCTGGGCAACTCATTCCAGTGCCTCACCACCCTTACAGTACAGAATTTCTTCCTTATAGCAAATCTAAACTTCCCCTGATTAAGTTTAAACCTGTTACACCTTGTCTTATCACTACAGTCCTCAAACATCAGTCCTTATTTTTCTTCTTCTGCCCTTTCATGAGCAGCTGGTAAGTTATTTTTCTTGGGAGTTGGGGGGTAATCTAGAATATCTGCCCAGGTTAGCATTCTATTAGTCTTCTTCCAATTTCTTTTTTTTTTTTTTCTTCCAGAAAATGTGGGAACTTCAGATTTGTCATTCAAGCCTCTCGGTGAACTCAGTGGAGAAGTAAAGCTCTGCAGGTCCTTACCATGCTCCCATATTCAATGATATGCCATTCAGTCACCAGACTTTTTAAAATCTTCTTTATGAAAAGAGGAATCACCACCAGTCAAAATGCCACCTTTCTTTTTGCTTCTGAAGATTTCAAGTCACTTATGCCTGCAGTTACTCAACCTGAAAACAACAAATGGTACTTTATGTCAGTAACAAAGTCTATAGGATACCCCCCCACACACACACACAGAAGAGCCTTTTGCAGTAACTTTATGACAACATTTAAACATTTTCAACTGGAGTGCAGATTGATCTTCCTGTATTGCAGCTGTTCTTTCTCATGGTTTTTCACCCATTGTTTCTAGAAACTGATCTAAGAAATAAAAATATAGCAGCCTACAGAAAAGAGCTAAAATCAGTAAACTCTGTTTTTGTGACAAGGAATGGGTACTCACCGATTTTTGTACCTAAGGATAATACATTGCTATATCTTTCACTTTATTGCCCGACATTCCAAGCCTCATCATTCTACCTGACTCGATGGTCTACATGTGAGGGGAATGAAAGCAAGCTGAAGAAACAAAAATAGGAACAAGGTGTGAAAGGACCTCCAAGCCAGAGGCCGGATGACAATTTAGAAACCTCTCCACTTACTTAAGCAATAGGCAAACCTAGCAATGAGGGTGGGTGGCTGGTGCTCTACTCCTATGAACCATATCCCTCCTATGGAGCAGAGTGAAACATAAGCAAAAACATGCTGGGAAGAGAAAGGAAAATACAACAGATGGGGATATTAACTACTATCAGTGGATGTCTTTGCCAAAGAAGGTGCTTACTAATTTGCTTATATTGCAAGTAAGGGATACCTATTTTCTTTTGTGATACTGACTCTGAATGCACACCAATGAATACATAACTCATAAACCTGATAATTTTAAGGTGGATGATGCTGACAGAACCTGTAACAAACTCACACACATGCACTTCCTATTTAATCACTTAGAAGCAAGGTGATAAAAATGTATACTGAATACAAGTCTGAAATATTTATAAAATATTTTATTGTTGCTTTTCCATTCGCCATATGTATTATAAACACATCAGCACATAATAAAAATATTTTTTTTTTAAAAAGGAATATGACAGAACACATCCACATATTGCATTACTCTTAATCAATAAGTGTAGAATATTTAGCCATGAGAAAGTTCTTAGGTTTCCAGGGAACAGGAGTATGTGGCTGAACTTTTTTCCTACCTTGAACCCCTGGCCAGCCAGATGGCCACGTTTGACTGGATTAGTGACCCATCAGAATACAAGATTTATACTGTGTGCATGTCTTAAGTTCTGAAAATCTCATGAAGGACATAACATACCATAACTGGAGAATACATCTCATGTTTTTATTATGCCATCTGTATACAAGCTTCTGCCCCATCCTGTGAGTGCTGGGCTCACCACCAAATTTCCTATTGCTAAATCTAGGACATCAGAACAGTTTTGCAAGACAGTGAAAGGGAGTAGAAAATTTCTCTCAGAATAAAAGTAGTATGAATACAGTTATTGACAACAAAGTTATGAGAAACGCAAGCTTCCCTGTTGTTTTCAGCCAGTGAATGCCTCATTTTATAATGTCCAAATATCCTCCACTGTTGCTTGACACTCGGGCAACTATGGACTCGCTTTCTAGTTTACTGACTGCCCTGGAACATGAACCTATAACTGTAAAAGTTCCAAAGCTGTAAGGAAATACTCATGTGTTTAGCTTATGACAAGCTGCTGCCACTACATGGATCTGAATACTTAGATCAGCTACTTTGCAAACTGAAATGACATTGCTGGTTTACAAGTGTCTCTTTCTTGAACATGCAATCTTATGCCCTTCATTTGTCCGTTCATACTGACACACTCCATAGCAGTCATTAAAATGTGAAGAGGTTGGTTGGATTTTTAGATTAACTGACTGTCATGATTTAAGCCCAGCTGCCAACTCAGAACTATGCAGCTGCTCTCTCACTCCCCCTCTTCTTCCTCCCCCTGCTCCTGGAGGGATGGGAAGGAGAATCGAAAGAATGTAAATCCCACCAGTTGAGCTAAGAACAGTCCAGTAACTAAGTTATAACGCAAAACCACTGCTGCTACCTTCAATAATAATAATAATAATAAGGGAAATAACAAGGGGAGAGAATGCAAAACTAAAAGGGAAAAAAGAAAAGAAAACAATAAATGCAAGTGATGCACTGTAATTGCTCACCACCCGCCAACCAATACCCATCCGGACCTCAGCAGTCATCTGGGCCTTCCGGATAACTCCCCTCCAGTTTATAGAGAGGGCATGATGTGCTGTGGTATGTAATATTCCTGTCGTTATCTTGGTGTCCTGTCTCTGCTTCCTCTCACCTTCTTTTTTCTCTCCTCACTGGCAGAGTATGAGACTAAAAGTCCTTGATCAGAGTAAATATTGCTTAGCAACAATTGAAAACATCGGTGTGTTGCCAGTGTTGCTCTCATGCTAAAGTCAAAACCACAGCACTGCTCCAGCTACTAAGATAAAAATAACTGTTACAGCTGAACCTAGGACACTGATCTATACCATGGTTTCATTATATAGTTGGAATAGTGTATAGGTAATGGGTAGGAAGGTTTTAAACTAAATCATGAAAGAAGGAATAGGTATAAGCATAAGCTTATTATAAATTGACCATAGTACATTCCTTGACTGTTCTGGTCGGTTTGTAACCCTCTTGAGTTCACTATGTAGGCAACTGTTTGCTTCACGGAAGTGAGTTTAAAAGGAACTGGCAGGGCACAGTCACAGATTCACAGCATCATGCAGCTTTGCACAGCTCCAGTGTCAAATTACTTTCCTTATCTTACTGAATTTTAAGTGTAAAATCTTTATGAAAGCAAAAAAAGAAAAAAAAACCCCAAACTGGTGTCACATTTCCTAAACACCTGTTTTCATACGCAAGCTCACTTTATCCTATTAGCTGTTAATGTTTTCTATGGAAAGGGAATGCATACCAATATTTACACAACCTGCACATGGTAGAAGATGAACAGCTTCATACAAAAAACTTATATACAGTTCTAAATTCCCTATAAGCTTTTTGAATGGCTCCTCTGTATCTTCGGCTACTACAGGTGCACTGTTAACTCAGTGATGCACACAAAAAGGTACATATCTAGAAGCACTTCAAAATAATTTGTTTCTTCACAGAAACAAGTCTTAAAACATCAAATTACCTGTTTGTTAGCACAGAAGTGCTAATTATCATTTATACAGGAATGAGAGAACCAAACCAAGTCTTCACTGTGCAGCATCTGCACTGTCTCTTTGGTCCTGAATATTCCATTCTGAAAGCAGAAAACCATATTTCTGATTTTGACCACAAATTCTAACCTGGTTTTGGGACACATTGGGACACTTTCACAATGTAAGGTTTTTTAAAATATTAAGGAGATTTTCTTACAGGGTAAGATCAAGGACCTAAACAAAGATGGCCCACTTGGTCTTTAGGACCTGGTTTTGGAGAGTAGAAATTATATCTTGCTCCATAAAATGGCACAGAGCACTTATGACCCTGCCATTTCTCACCAAATGACTCTCACGTTCTGGTACAAAGACAAGCAATCTGGAGAAATAAATGCTTGAGAAAGTTTCATAAGAATTTCCCTTTAACTGTGACTACCTTATTGCCATTTCTTCCATACACTTAGAGAAGGACATAAGATATTCTTAAAAGGTTTTAGTATAGAAAACATGATGCAGCCAGTCCTCAATGGATTCCCTATCTAATATAGCTCAGATTTAACCTAACTGTTAGAAAACTACCCTTAAAAAAAAAACAGGTTTGGGGAAATAACCCCTGATTCATACATTTTGCTTCACTTATTTATTTTCTAATTAATTGTATTTCTTGTCTGGAAAGACAGAACAGGTTATACAATATCAAGAAATGCATGTGAAATAAAGCTTGAGACAGGCTACCTGTAATAAATAACACATACCCAAACCTTAATTTCCAGATGGCATGCTAATTCACTCATGCACCAGCTTCAGCAGATTGAAATTTCTGCCTATTCTGAATTATTCAACACACACTTTTACAGGAGATACAGTGATATTTTTGTGTTCAGATTGATACATATGACATTTCTTCACAAAAGAATTGCTACTGCCACTGAATACCTGTTATACTGTTTGACACATTGGCTTCGATCCTGACCAACACATTTTTGAAAGCTCCTAAAAAAAATCAGATTTTGTTTATTCCAATGGTATCTACCCATTAAGCTTATGCAACTGTGAGGTTCATATATATCTGCAGTACATTACATTACCAATGGCAGTGATATTGCACTATAGAGACTATGCATTCACCAGACAAAGGCTCAAACTCAGGTATATTGTCCATGGCAACTGATGTACAGTCCCAGATGTCAGCTAAAACTCTTGTCAGACAACGTTTGGTCAAACGTGTGGTGATGCCAGGCTGTCCTATTTACGCTACTAAATAATTTGTTTTTCCTTTTCATATTAATGTGTTTCATGGACTGTACTACTTATAAAACTGAAAGAATAACACTATTGGCTTGAGAAATATATGTAAGCTCTCAGAAATGTCTCCAACCTCATTTGGTGCAATACCTGCAGCAGTTCAATTACATTGATCATTATATCTCTGCAGCTAGATGTGGCATTTGGGGGAAAAAAAAAAAAAAAAACCAAAAACAAAACCAAAAAAACCCCAAAAAACAACCAACC
>JAOEHY010008103.1:0-14498 GCA_025447955.1 Psilopsiagon aurifrons
GTAAGTGAAGTGCACAAGCAGCGTGGCAACAAAAGCCTCCCCCTTGAGAAGGTGTGGCTGCTGCCGCAGGGACAAGCGCGGTCATCCACCAGCCTGCAGCTCTGCCAAAGTGTAGAGCAAGGCTGATGCAGGCTGGCCATCCATCTTGGTGAGGTGACCCCACCACAACTGGCTCAGCTGAGCTGAGCAAACCAATTCCAGGGATGTGTCCTTTAGAGCTAGCGTAGCAATTGTGCAGGGAGGTCCTTGCCCTCTGCTAACCTATACATTTGCATTGCAGGTGCCTCCTGTTGCTCCTGTGAGTGAAGATCAGAGGAGCTTTTCCAGGGGGAACAGGTAAAAGTGCCTGGCTTTGCTTGGTTCAAGGTAATCATGGCTTCACCTGTCTAACAATACTGTTGCATGGAAAGGTTCCCAGGCTCTTCACGTGTCAGCAGGGAGCCAAGAGCATCTTGGGAAGAGGGCTGCGATGGGCCACCGTGCCCAAAGAAGAGCAAACCCGAGCTCTCAGGGATGGGAGAATGAGGAAATTTGAGCAGGGGAACAAGGCACTCAGGTATGTAGCAGACCCTGTGTTCCATCCCTTTGCCAAGCTCTGAATATAGGAAATGTTCCTGAGGTGCACAGGATGGTCCTGGCCTCAGGGGAACATGTTTGTCAGGAGAAACATATTACCCCAGCATCTCCTGCCGACCTGTGATTTTAGTATGGCAGAGTGAGGGATGCTGCTGCTTGGGTTTTGGAAAGGACAATATCCCAGCTTCCCAGGAGAGTCTGCCTAGCACTGCTGCTTGGAGAGGGAGCACTGCACATCACTCTCAACTTCCCGTGCTGCGAGAGCATCACATTTGCTGAGAAGGGACCAAAGCAGGAATGGAATTGTCAGTTAGGAGCCAGTAAGGAGCCTCTCTTCTGTGCTAGCAATGACCTCTTTTACAGCAGACTTCTGAAAACCCCAGGAGCCAAGTCCCGCCTGCTCCTGCCCTCATATTTTCATCAGTGCTTTCTGATTCTGCCCTTGTAAGTGCCCATTTGCAACTCTGGACTCCCTGCATGAGCTCTGCTCCCTATATTTTTAGTTATACCTTAGTTACTGGACTGTTCTTATCTCAGCCCGTGGGAGTTACATTCGTTTGATTCCCCTCCCCATCCCTCTTGGAGAGGGGGCAGGAAAAGGGGGTGGAAGCAAGAGCCTGTGTGATTCTGGGTTGCTGGCTGGGCTTAGTCTATGACATTTGGTTATGCTTCCATTCCATCCTTCTCCACATTCAGCGAAGAAGCCCCAAATCTCTTGGTCATGTTGCCATACCACAGGCTCTCTTAGGAAGAGGGTAATTTGAAGAGTGTAAGGAACTTCTGTTTATGGAAAGGAGATTATTTATTGTCACCTCTGAATGCTCCATCCCTGAAGGTGTTCAAGGCCAGGTTAGACAGAGCCTTGCACGACATGGTCCAGTGTGAGGCATCCCTGCCCGTGGCAGGGGTGTTGGACTTTAGATGATCTTAATGTCCTTTCCAACCCTAACCATTTTATGATTCTATGGAAAAAAAGTCAATATATGGTACTGAGTCTGATCTTTTACAAATAAATAATGAATTGCAAGAATACAGTGGCCAGTCAGACCTTTTTTTAAGCATGAGATTTTCTTGAGAATTTTTCAATGACTGTTTCTTTCACAATATAACACTGATGTACCAAAGCAGAAAATATTTATAGGAATATGTTTCATATACAAAAAATTGTAATTTTTTTTTAAATAAAATTTATTATCTGGTGGCAGCAAGGAAGTTGAAATGTGCTCCCTCTTCCCTACAGATGTTTTCTACCTATTGGAACAAACTGGAGGAAACTGGAATGCACAATCTGGATCACATGAACATTCCATGTTCATTTTCTCATCAACCAACACCCCCATGTCCTTCTCTGCAGGGCTGTTCTGAAACTGTTCTCTTCCCAACCTGTAGCTGCACCTGGGATTGCTCAGACCCAGGAGTAGGATCTTGCACTTGGCATGGTTAAACTTCATCAGGCTGGCATCAGCCCACCTCACAAGAGTGTCAAGGTCCCTCTGGATGGCATTCCTTCCCTCTTGTGCATCAGCTGAACCACCCAGCTTGTTGTCATCGACAAATTTGCTGAGGACATGCTCAATCCCACTGAGCATGTTGACTGAGGGTGTTGAACAAGACTGGTCCCAAAACTGATCCCTGAGGGACACCACTCGTTCCTGGCCTCCAGCTGGACATTGAGCCATTGATCACAACTCTTGGTGTGTGGCTATCCAGGCAGTTCTTTATTCACCAAGTGGTCCATCTGTCAAATAGATGTCTTTCCAATTTAGAGACAAGGATGTCATGAGAACACTTTGCACAAGTCCTGGTAGATGACATCAACTGCTCTACACCTGTCCATCAGTTCCGTAGCCCCATCAGAGAAGATACCAAATTGGACAGGCAGGATTTCCTCTTAATGAAGCCATGCTGGCTGCCACCAACCACCTTGTTGCTTTTCATGGGCCTTAGCATGCCTTCCAAGAGAATCTGTTCCAAGATTTTGCCAGGCAGAGAAGTGAGACTGCGTGCTCTGTAATACCTTGGACCATTCATTTTCCCCTTCTTCAAAATGGGGGTTATATTTCTCTTTTTCCAGTTGTCAGGAACTTCACCTGACTGCCATGATTTTTCAAATACAATGGACAGTGGCTTAGCAGCTTCATTCGCTGGCTCCTTCAGGACCCATGGAAGGATTTCATCAGGTCCTATGGACTTGCGCATGTTCAGGTTCTTAAGATGCTCTCAAACCAGATCTTCTCCTTCAGCGGGCCTACGGTCCTCATTCTCACAGTCCCTGTGTCTGCCTTCCAAGACTTGGGTGGTGAGGTCAGAACATTTTCCAGTGAAGACTGAGGAAAGAAGTCATTAAGAACCTCAGCTTTCTCCAAATCCAGGGTAGCCAGTTCGCCCGACAGCTTCTGGAGAGGGCCCATGTTGTTTGTAGCATGTCTTTTATTTGCAATGTACTTTTAGAATCCCTTCCTATTATCCTTAACATCCTTAGCCAAGTTTAATTCTAAGTTGGCCTTAGCTTTCCTAACCTGGTCCCTAGCTTCCCAGACAACATCCCTGTATTCTTCCCAGGCTGCCTGTCCTTACTTCCACCTTATATAAGCCTCTTTTTTCCTGTGATGTTTCCTCAGCAGCTCCTTATCCATCCAAGGAGCATTCCTGGCCCTCCTGCTGCACTTCTTCTACTTGGTATGCAACACTCCTGAGCATGCAGCAGGTGATCCTTGAATATCAACTAAGAGTCTTTGCCCCCCCCTGCCCTCTAGGGCTATATCATGGAAACTCGCTAAGCAAGTTCCTGAAAAGGCCAAAGTCTGCTCTCTTGAAGACCAGGGCAGTGAGCTTGCTGCACGCTCTTCTCACTATCCCGAGGATCTCACACTAGATAATCTTATGATCACTACAACCAAGGCTGCCCTGTAACATCACACTTCACACCAGACCTTCTCTGTGAGCACAAGATCAAGCACGGCTTGATCAAGATCCTTGTCGGCTCCTCTATTATTTGCAGAAGGAAGTTGTCTTCCACACAATTGAGGAACCTCCTGGATTGCTTGTGCCGGGCTGTACTGTCCCTCCAACAGATATCTGTGTAGTTGAAGACCCCCATGAGAACAACGGCCTGCAAGCATGAGGCTGTTCCTATTTGTCTATAGAGTGCTTCATCCACTGAGTCCTCTTTATCAGGCTGTCTGTAACAGATCCTCAAGGTAAAGTCTCCCATCACTGTTACCCGTTTAACCCTGACCCACAAACTCTCTGTCGAGTGCTCACCTGTCCCCAGATGGAGTTTCATACTCTGCAACCTATCACTAACATAAATAGCAACTCTTAAGTTGCAAGTCCTATAGCATCAGAAGTATAGCTTGACTCTGAGCACTCTAGCTAAGCTAAGACATTCATCACTCCTCAGGCATTGAGAAAACTATAAAATAGTGTTTACTGCAGACAGTTAACGTGAGTGATAGCTTTTGAATGCCATGACCACAGCACAAATCTTGGTTATTGTCAAAAGAGCTTAAAACTGCTAAATGCAACTTTGTGAAAAGAATTTTTACGAAGTGTATTTGTTTTCAAATTCTTAACATATGCACTTTTTTTTCTTTTTTTTTTTTAATTTTTTTGATAAGTTTAAAGTTTGGTGGGGAAATTTCTCTGGCATTATTTCCAAAGAGCAGATCATCAAGCAGCTATTGTCAAGGTACAAGAGTGCTTGATAACACAATAAATAATCTCCATAATCCAAGCTTCTCACTTTATCCAGGCTGATATAATGATAAAATATAGTAGGTAGGTAAATTATAGAAAATTGTCTGTTTAAATCTTCATACATATTTAAAAGATACTGATTATTTTGCTGATAAACCAAGCTCCACATATATTATTATGATCCTGCTGTTTCTGGTCGTATGGTTAACCTTGCTCTTCAAAATTCCTTTAACAACAAACAAAGCTATGAATGTTTGTATTTCTCGTGCAGTTCTTGCCATATACAAAAAGGCATCTGTTATTAGATTGAGAAGATCATACAAACTACTCACTAGAATTTGGTAGATGCTGAGAGAGACTTCAGCACCACTTTGTAGCTGAAACTCAGAATCTTAAGAATGTGGTTTGAAGAAATCTCATGTTATCAGATGTACTAATATACTAAGATACATTAATTTTTCAGGCCACTATAATCATAGAATCATAGAATAGCTTGGGTTAGAAAGGATCTGAAGATAGAATCATAAAATCATAGAATAGTTAGGGTTGGAAATTAAGATCATCTACTTCCAACCCTCCTGCCATGGACAGGAATACCTGGACTGTGGAAGGGCCATGAGGATGATCAGGGGACTGGAGCACCTCCTGTATGAAGACAGGCTGAGAAAGTTGGGGCTGTTCAACCTGGAGAAGAGAAGGCTGCTTGGAGACCTCATAGCAGCCTTCCAGTATCTGAAGGGGGCCTATAGGGATGCTGGGGACAGACTCTTCATTAGGGACTGTAGTAAGAGGACAAGGGGTAACAGGTTCAAACTTAAACAGGGGAAGTTTAAATTGGATCTGAGGAAGAAATTCTTTACTGTGAGGGTGGTGAGGCACTGGAATGGGTTGCCCAGGGATGTTGTGAATGCTCCATCGCTGGTGGTGTTCAAGGCTGGTTTGGACATAGCCTTGGGTGACATGGTTTTGTGTGAGGTGTCCCTGCCCATGGCAAGGGCTGTTGGAACTCGATGATCTTAAGGTCCTTTCCAACCCTAACCGTTCTATGATTCTATGATTCTATATCCATGGTGTGAAACAGCTGTTTTCCCACAACGTTTCCCCAAAGACTAGTTTTGCCATGTATAAATACTGAACTCCTAGATACAAATACATGTCTTCCTGAAGGTCTGGAGAAGAAGCAGTATTTTGTTTTTGCTGGAAGTGGTAGACGTAGACTAAAAGATATTAATGTGCATGATCTTACCTGGGGAGTATTTTATCAGTTTGTGTAATATCAGTGCATGCATATAGATCTGCATTTACTAGACAAAAGAATGGAACAACAAAAACTCAGCAAAAAACTCCAATCCAACAACAGATCATAAAAACCCTAAAGCAAACAAAATAAACAGCTCACAGAAGATGTGTAAATTTTGTATAGCATGAAGTATTGAATTCTCAATACTTGGCTCTACAGTCAGTTTTGTACAGTTATAACATTCTTAACATTAATTCTCTTAGGATCTAAGCAGCTAGAAGTTTAAATTTCTTTGCTTCATTATCTGCTATTGGTTTCATAGCACTATTGATCTTAGTGAGGTTACACAAAACTTGCAGTGGAGCACTATGTGCTGTGCTTTTGTGAAATTAATATATTTTCTGAATGATCACAGAATATAGTGTGTGCTTTATATAAAACATCTCCTAGAAGCCTTAGAGGGGAAAAATAGCATGGAAAATATATGTTTTCCTCAGCAAAATATTTATTCCTGAATTTATGCTATGAGAAATTTACAGTAGAAAATGAAACTAGGAAAAAAAAAATTGTGCATTTTCAGATGGGTGTTGAATAAATTTAAGAGAAACTAAACAGTGCTCTTTCTCTTTATAAAGTTGTGCAATTAGTTTGTCACTGAACCACTGCAATTATTTAAGATCTATTAGAATATGTATGTATTCCATCAGTCAGACAGTTCTTTTTATGAGTAAATTCTTTTAATGCATGAAAATAACGTATCTGAATCACCAATCAAACACATAATCAACTTTCTAATCAAATCAAGTATCTGACATGACAAACTGGTTTAATTGTCACCTGCACATCAGGAAGATTAAATAATTAACAGAAAGAAACCCAAACAAAAAAACGCTAGCCAGAAGTGTTAAAGTTAAAGGAAAGTGACAGACTGTAACTTCCAAAATAAGTGAAAAGGAACCTCCAAGATGTCGCTTGTGATCATTGCACGTATCTGTCAACAAACTATTATGTAATTGTAGAAATGTCTCATGAAACGGTTTGATTTTTGTCTCATCTAGGCAGATCACAAACATAAATCCTTTTTATATTTCTGCAGCAAAGTATATTACACTGTGATAAGTATTGTCAAATATTTAAAGGTCTAATGATGGCTATTAGGTAAAATTTGAATTTTTAACATATACTTGCAAGTATTTTTTAGTTAAGATTTCTTTGGGTTTTAGTTTTGGGTTTTGTTTTTTTTTCTTTTCTTGAGAAGAAATATTTTTATGTTTTTCCTGTTTAGATTGTAGATATAAGCCTAAAATGTTTATTATGTATACTTTTTGTCCTAATAAATCTAGAAGTAGCTGTCGAGTTAATTGTGTAAAATGCATCTGAAGATTAAAGATAAATTTTGTCAAGCAGAAAAAGCTTTGATTGCAGACATGGTGGATGTTGACATACATTAGATTGGTACCGCTTTTCAAGACATCCCTGATCCGTCCGTGTATCAAAGACAGGCTCCAGCTCTGGTGAAATCTGAAGACCTTATTTTGCATGTTGTATCCCTTTTATAATCTACTAAGTGCTAAGCAGCAACTGTCCACTCTCTTCCTTGTCATCCTGATTGAGCAAAACTACTAAGGGTCACAAATATTTACATGGTTTGGTCTGTTTCTGTGATGCACATCCTGCTTTACCTTGGAAACCGCCTGCTTTGTTTTGCTAACCGATCTTTACCCTTCTTTGTTCTCTTTACAGTTCCTAAGGCTTAGACCTGACCAGGGCATTAACACCTGGTGCTTTCTTCACTGTTTCCAGGGCTTAAGCTGGACCAGGGCAATAACTCCTGGATCCATTTTGTTAACTATTTCTATTCCATCACCCATACCCTGCATATGTGCGGGGGATATGGAACAACTCAACACTGATCAATGTGATCAAATGCTGAACAATTTATTGTGTGCAGGCCTCCCTTTTATAGAAAAGTGACAGAACACTAGAACATTCGATGACATGTGATTAGTTAACTCTCTTAGACGAGTGCCAGCAGCAGCGCAGTGATTGGCTGCAGTTCATGAAGTTTTCATAAAACTCCCAAGCAGCAAGCTAATGGAGTCTCTCATGCTTTTTGTAACTTGTGGTTTGTTCTCTGGCAAGCAGCTCTTGCTGGTTCTGCTCTGTGGCACCCTGGTCAAGGTCTCTTGCAAGCTGGCTTCCTCTTCAAGGCAGCACACACTGTTTTCAGTTAACCCTCTTATCAGCCTGCAAAACTCTATCAAGCCTTTTGCTCACTACTCGAGTGAGGCTAAGTCAAAGGCTGGATTGCTCACATGTCCCTTAACTGAAAGGAATGCTTCCACACATATGTATTTCTGATTAAATGAACAACACCTTGGGTTATATTAAGACAAAGATGATATGTGAAGCCACTCTTCTTGGACTAGGTGCATGTTTGACTGCTACCAACTAAGAATCAAAATGTCCCAGGGAGTAGGGATCAAGTTCATAAATCAGGACTTTGACTGTCATTCTAGGAATGCTATTCACACACACACAAAAACCCAAAAAGCCCAACCAAACAAAAAAACCCTCCAACAAACTAAAACAAACAAAACAAACCAAAACAAATTCAATCAAAAAAACCCCAAAACTCAAATTCAAAAAAAAAACTTGAAAGCCTGAGACTTCTGCAGACATTAATATAATGTCCTTACATTAGAAATGTTTTGGGTTCTGACCAGTGGGGTGAACCTCTGTCCATCTAGGCCAGTATTCTGTTCTTAATACTTCAACCAGCAAGATGAGTATGGGAAAGCATGTGAGCTTGGCTACTTTCTGCAGTCCTTTTTCGTGTTACTTACCTCTCCAAAACCTGTGTAATTTGGGTTTACTTCATCCTTCCAGCTGTTTAGAATTTATCATACTTTTATTTTTGCTGTGTGGAGACCAGCACAAATGTTGAGATTGCAGTTATCATATTGCTGACAGCAGTTGCTTCAGTCTGAAACACAGCTGCTACACCTATTTACTTGAATATATCTTTTATTAAAATCTGTAATTCTCAAAAAACCTGTGCAGAAAAAGGGGAGCAAGGGAACTCGTGTGAAAATATGACTTCGTTATTAGCCTTACTCGTGTCTTGACAATCTATTCACAATACAATAAGGATATTCAGTTACTATGATCCTAATATATGCAGTCCAATTATCCACTTACTACTAATTTCCCTGAATGATGCAATTGAAGATGTTACATATAGTACCAAAACTTTTCGTATATATTATGTTTACCTTTTCCACATCCCTCTCTAAAGGTTAATGGGATCAGGATTAGTGGGGACAAATTGCATTCAGCCATTATCAGCCAGGACTCTCCACTGGGAGGAGTTTGGTGATGAAGGCAGTGGTTTCTTCCTTCTCTGTCTTAGGTCAAAGTCTGTTTGGTCTCTCCTTCTTTCCTCATTGTCTCACAGGTTAGGTAGTCAACTACCTAACTACTGAGTTTTATTAGACCATTACCACATGGTTCAGCCATTCCACTTCAGAATCAGGATTAAGTGGAAGAGAACTATCACATTGCCAAGTTATAGGTACTAAGACACTGCAGAGTCACTATTCATCTGAAGGGCATAGCCCTCTTGCCCCACTCCTGATCTTTAGCAATTTTTGCAGTCACAGCTTAAGAATATTCACAGTCAGTCAAGACAAGACTGATAAGCCCTGAGGCTTGGATTGCTTAGTTATTCAAAAGGCAGTGGCTCTTATGATCAGTAGAAATATCATATTTTCTTGACTGCACAGTCTGGTGGTTAATCTCCTTTTCAGACAACTGGGAAAACCTGCTTACTGTTGTCCACAGTTTAAAGGATTTTTGCTCAACTGTGGGCAAAACTCATTGGCCTGATAAAAATGTGCTAGTGTGGAACAGTAACGAAGCCAAAGAACAGTCCACCTTTCCACTACTTCTTTAGAGAGACTTTTAATCAAGAAATAAAAGGATGTCTTTTTTTTTTATATATACCTTTTTTTGTTCTTTCAAATTTTAAATTAATTAAACAGAAATTGAAAACATTTATTAGCACGAATGTATAAGTTCCTTTCCACTGATGAGTGTACTGCTTGCTGATGAGCTATAAAGTCAAAATTCTTGTGTTTGTTCATTGCCAGTGTAAAATGCAAAAATCTATTAATTTTCTGCCTGGGTCCATAGTCAGCACAGATATGATCAGAAAAAGAAGCAAAAAGGAAGCAGAGCCTGTGAGAGCATCATAGACCAGATAACTGTGGAGCAAATTTAAACTCAGGGACTGAAGGTAGATTGTATTAAAGAATCTGAGAAACTAGAGACAATGTAGGGATATAACTGTGGAAAGTATGGGCAGCTTAAGAGGATGGAACTGGAAGGTCTGAGAGCACCTAAATCTTGGCTAAGAAGGGGGTAAGCTGAGTGAGTTGAAGGTGGTATAGACTGGAGAACATCGGAGGCACATTATTAAGGAATGTGTGGAAGAATACTGAAACACAAAGTCACCAGCCTGTTGGAATGGCAACACAGCTTTTAGAGTATTTTACAGTATCCTGGAAAAAAAAAAAAAATTAAATACTGAAATCTTAAAAGCACATTGGCATCACCGAAGGTACAGTAACACACATTATGGGCCAGGGATAAAGTAAGCTGTTCTATTGTTGGGGAGGACACACAAAATACTCGTTCTCTAAGTGGACTGTCCTAGAAGACCTTTTGCTTTCATTCTACAAATATGTCTTATTAAGTTACTAGCTGCTAGAGTCCTACTAGAATAATGAACTCATGTTATGTATCTGTACTGTGCAACTGCACCATGTCCAATATCAATAGTATTACTTGTGCTGGGGAGAGAAACTTTAAGAAAGAAATGTCCTAACCAATAAAAGAAACATCTGTTTCCAAGGAATGGGGAAGACTGAGTGCAGTTCATAGATTATGGGGTTATGGGATATTTTATGATTGCTTTTTCGTCTTTGAACTGACTGTTTTATTTGATACTCATTGGAAGTGGGAGTTGATATGGGAGACAGAAGCAGTGACCTGGGCTTGCTGTCCTAGGGGCTATTTTTTGAGATAGATATAAAAGCTTGCATTTCAGCAGTGATTGGTAGGAGTTGCTGTCTTTTCTCATATAGAGTGCCCTTATCCATCTTAAGTGCCAGTTTTGTTCTGGAGGAAAAATTAGTGGCTTCCAGGGTCTTTTTTTACATGGGATAGCTACATCTAGATTGAAAAGATAAACTGTGAAGGAACAAGGAACACATGTGTTCAAGTATTGTAATGTTTTGACCTAGCAATACCATGAGTCTACCATGAAGCTGAAACATTCTGACTGGACACCTAGACATCTGTAATATTTTCTGTTATGTGAATGGAAGAACAAAATGTCCTTGAGCAAATTAATCAGTGTTAAAAATAGCTACCTACAGTGGGAGACAAGTGTCATTTGGTCACCTACTTGAAATGAATGAGCTTCAATTCCAAGTGCCCTAACAACTAGACTAGAATCAAGGTCCTTTTTTTGTGATTTAATGCAAAGACTCCTACTTACATGTTCACGGTGGCTCAGCTTCAAATGAAAAGGTGATGGGCAATGACAATCAGAATATATCACTGCTTGGTGATTAAATCACCCTCTTCAAATGAGAGAGAAGCAAATTCAGTGTTTTGCTAGCAGTAGAACTAGAATGCACGTCTGGGTAAGACAGTTCATGAATATCAGTGTTTACAGAATTATGCTGTGCTCGAAAATGGGAATGGGATGTAGGTGGAATGGACCCTATGCAAAAAAATGTGCTAGAAATGTTTGCATTTTTTGTAGTATCTCTTGAGCTGAATGCTTAAAGTAACTTACAGTTGTTCCTTCAATATAAAAGTAATATCAATGCAGCTAAGCATGCTTATAATAGCTTTTTGAGCTTTGAAGTTTTTATTATATTGTCATTCCTGCCTGAAGAATTTTTTTTCAGGAAAAAAGGTTCACTAAGAAGATTACCAATCTGAAAACCTTGTTAGATACAGCTGGAGAGTCATTCAGTGTGTTTTAGACTCTTGTTTACACGATAAAATTGGTTGGATATTCTGTTTGAAAAGTAATCTGGTTACAATTGATATAAACCAGCTTTTTAAATGTTGTTATAATTGCAGAAGAAATCATAAAACATGAAAAATTCAAAAGAACTGTTTAGAAAGTCAAGACAATAGGGATTCAAAGTTCTTCATGCACTGCTTTTTTTCCTACAAGTAATCGATTGTACTAGTTCTGTAAAGTAGTAAACATCTTTGATAGGGAAAAAATGAAATAACACGAAAACCTCCACAAGTCTTCCAACAGAACTTATCTCAAAACATGCTTAACTTCCCACTATTGGTCTGTATCTTCACTTTGGTGTTTTATATTGAAGTCTTCAACTCAGAACTCTAGTCTTAGCAGGTCTCCTGTATAATTAATAGAGAAATAGAAACACTTTAGAGTATTCTTCAGGAAAGAATACTAAATGAGTCATATGCTATAATATGACAGAGAAAAGCTTTTTTTATAAAACAGAATATTCATGCAAGTTTGTTTATCTACATGTGAATTTCTGTGTCATCAAATATGCTTTAAATTGGTTACGTTGATTTTGGAATGTTTTATCTGATTTTTTTCAGAAACAGCCATACAACAATAATAACTTAACTCCATATTAATGCATGTAGATATATTTAAAATGCAGCTAAACTTCTAAGATTGTGGAAGCCAATACATGAGGACTATAAAATGGACTGGTATAAATTAATGAAGCATCATTGATTTCCTGCATCACATGGAATTCTAGTCTAAAGACTCTTACTCAGATTGTGTTATTGACTGTACTCTCATTCAAATTCACCTCCCCAATCAGAGAATCACCCCCATTATGAGAAAAAAACTCCATAGATGCCTTGAGGTCTGAAGGATTAAAATTATTGCAAATCAATCTTACCTACAAGAATTTATTTTTTTGCTAGGAATGCGCATGATTATGTGTCTAAGTGTTGGGTTTTATTGGTTTGGGCTTACTGTTTGTTGTTTCTTTTTTAAGCAGTTCTTGTATTTAGAACATGGGGTATTCAAAAGAAATCATTTTTAATAATACAAAAAAATAAAAATTGTATGTTAATGTGATTTTTTTCCAAAGTAAAATTTTGCAAAAAGTTGATTTCAAAATATGCTTAAAACCCCCTATTGGTCTGAATCTTTACTCTGATGTATCTTTGTTTAGGTGCGTAAGTCAGAATTCTAGTAAAACTTTGCAGAAAATTTGAAAAAAAAAAAAAGTATATTTGAAAACAAAGGTAACTGCAAAGAGAAATTTGAGAAATTAATTTGTAGAAAAAAACCTGTGATTTACTCATACAGATGAACTTTATAGGAATAGAGATATATAGAGAGTGGTGGTTCTAAACTCCACAGCTTTCAGGACAGAAAGAGTCAAACCAGCTTTGTTTTTCAAGTAAGATTAAAACATAGTGAAATGCTAAGTGAAAGCTCTTTCTACCAGAAAAAAAAAAAAAAAAAAAAAAAAAAAAAAAAAATGACAGAGAACAAAACAGGCAAATTTCAAATTAAAAGCATATTAAACTTTATGCTGGAAGAGACCTCTGTGGGTTATCTAAATCAGTATCCTGCTCAAAAAAGGTCTAATAAGATAAGGCTGCTAATGTCATCATCCATTTGCAATTTTAAAATCAAAGATTCACAGCCACTTTGGGCAACCTATCCTAGTGTTTGACACCCTCTTGGTAAAATGGTTTTCTTTGTGTACAATCACAATTTTCCATATGCCACATTGTAGCTGTAGCCTTCTCTGCTCACATTGGGTAGTTGTAGACAGCAATAAGGTCTGCTCTTCATCATCACTTTTGGAGACTGAACAACTCCAGTTCTCTCTGTACAAGAGATCTTTGTCAGGTTACCTTGTACAGGATGTTTTTGCCCTCCATAAGTCCCCCATATGATCCTGAAAAGTAGATACTGGAATATGCCCAAATCTGTTTGTCTTAATTTCAGGGTTGTAACTCTTCTGTTTTTTTAACTGCCATTAACTCTTATTCTGTTAGCTTTCAAAGATCATGGTAGTCTTTCTGGAGAAATTACTGGGAAGTAGATGAAAGTAGATTGCTATCCTATCTTCAAGAAGAGAAAGAAGGAGGACCTGGGGAAACTACAAGTTTTTCAGTCTTACCCCAGTCACTAGCAAACTGATAGAGCAAATCCTCTTGGAAACTATATGAAAGACAAGATAATTGGTACTAGTCATCATGGATTTATGAAACATGCCTCCTTTCTTGCTTAAACAACGCTTCATTTGCACTCTCCTCTTGATTAGGTGATCTGTAGTGAATGGCTGTTACAATGCTTCTGTGTGGATCTGTTCTTACCCATAAGCTCCAAATTGGCTCATCACCTGCGTTAATGAGAAGCTTTGTACACTGAAGCCATCAATTTGCAAAGAGAACATCCCTTCTCCCTCTCCTCTGTGGTCTATCTTTCCTGAAATGCCTGTATTCATCCACTGCAGCACACCTGTCGTGAGATATTGCACCACACCTTTGCAAACCCAATGAGATCCTATCTCTTTAAGTGCACTCAGACATGTAATTCATAGGAATTATAGTTTCATAGGAGAATTTGTATAGGAAGGGACTTAGGTCCTTCTATTATAACCTTCTGCTGAAAACAGTCAGACTGACACTCAGGGCTTAGTTCAGTTGAGTCCTTAAATTTTCCAAGGACAGAGACTGTATGGGAGTTCCAAAACTAGATGCAGTGTCTAGATGAGGTCTAATGAGTGCCAAGTAGAGAGCAATCATCACTTTCCTTGATGTGCTTCCTCGTAAAACTGGGAAATGACCTTCATTTTAAGTTGTTAAAATGCAAGCATATTATTCTATATGACAGACACTACAGTATTTGTGAGCGTGAATTGTAAAATTTATGATGGAAAGA
>JAOEHY010008105.1:0-15166 GCA_025447955.1 Psilopsiagon aurifrons
AGAGCATGAGGCTCCAAAAGTCCTTGGCCAGACCAAACATCACTAAGCCATAACTAAAAACATTGGTGTTATCAGCGGTGTTCCCAGGCCAAAAGTCAAAACCACAGCACTGCACCAGCTACCGAGAAGGAGAAAAATGCCTGCTACTGCTGAACCCATGACAAAGTGTTAAATAGCAGCTTTAATTTTCAGAACGTTTCCCACCTTTTATTGCCTTGGCTCTTTGAGAGATATTTTCTTGCTTTTCCATGTGCCTGTTTTAAGAATAGTTCCCTAAACTTAGATTTCTAGGAGGAAAAAAAGGATCTGATGCATATTGTGTTTCATGTTCTGTGTTCTTGAAGAAATCTTTGCAATGTTATCTATTACCTTCTTATCCTTCAATTAATCTTAGCTAAGAAAGCATGCCTTGCTTTTTTAGCTCAAAATGTTCAAGAAAGCACAGAATTAGTAGAACATTCTAATTCTGTGCAGATATCAACCTTCAAAAAAATATATTTTTCCATTGAATAAAACACCTACAAAAGGGAAGGGGGCAGAGTATCTAAATAGAAAAGATATTGGGATTTATTAGTGACTTTCAGCATTCTATCTAGATTGAGTTTTGACTAAACTATCAAATTTAATGAATATAATTATATCTAATTATCTTACAGGTGAACCATTCTGAAACTAGACAGAAAAGAGTCTCATGGCAAAGAAGCAGTTGAATAAAAGTAACATGAAACATGACTTCCGAGTCTGTTCTTGAAATGGAATTTTCTTGTCTGCCTTTCATATATTAGTTGTGAGTGGTTTTTAGTAGTTTAATATGCAAGTAAAAATGTTTTTTCCAGTTTATGTAGAGAAAGAAAATTAAATGCATGCTTCATGCAGATTGATCTTTCACTAGATTCTAATCTGTCTAGTTGATAGCTATTTTCCTTGATGCAGTTATTCATTCCTTTACTTTCAAAATTATCACTTCACTGAATGCTTGCTGAGATTTCTGTTCCTGCTGGAGTCAGTAAGAAATGTTGTTTAACTCTAGTGGGAGATGGCTTAGGTTTTAAATACATGGTCTTTTTGAAGCCCATAGAAGCTGGCTACTGCAGATGTTTCTGTTCAAAAGAAATACATAACTTAACTGGAGATCTTGGTAGAAGGGAAGTCAGTGACTCAGTTCCAGTGAAAAATTTTCAGTATGATATCATTATTAGTTGTAAGCTTAACAAAGTATGTTAAGCAAAGAGACTTTGCTCATGACCTGTATCTTTAAAGCTGTTATTAAAGAAAAAAATGTGTAAATTTACAGTGACTGAGTAAATTAAACCTTTAAATTGTTTATTCTAAATTCAGTAACAAACACTTGTTGTTATTGATTTATTTTTGTCTGCAAAACTGCTTATCAATAATTCCATAGGTTTGTGTTCTTAAATAGGATTAAGGGGTTAATTACTATATGTAGGAGTCTAAACAATGCATTTTAAAGTGTTGTACATATTCACATATATGTGTTTTGAAAAATGTACAAAATGACATTTGTTAGTTTTGTGGAACAGTCTTCCTCATAAGTAGTCAGATCATGACTGGTTTATTCAGATCATTCTGAAGGATGACAACTATCTGCCCCATCATCATCTACTGCTTCATCTATTTTTATCTCTGAGGTATTGAAGTGACAGTTATATTTACAATGTTATCTAATGATCCCATTAAAAGATTACTGTTTTATTTCCAGATGGAAATATTCATAATATTCAAAGGTTCAGACTAAAGCTTTCTATAATTGGTTTTGGAGGTTTTTTTCCTCTTTAGCTGGAGTTATTCTGCCCATTTGTGTAATAAATATGTATGACAATTTACTTCATTGAGGAATATCTCAGTGCCTTGGAGAGGTTTGGTGGAGTTAAGATACCTAGAACAAGGATGGGGAGAAGATGGAGACAAAGCTGTGTTCCTACTGCTTATCTCCTAAAGCATGTGAGCTTGCTCTCTCCCAGTTTTGAAGAGAAAGAAGAGAACGAGCAAGATTACCTGCTTTGGCTGTTTCTCAGGAAAGCAGGTGTTCAGAGGAGTAAGAGTGGCCAGGGTGAAGACAGCCTGAGGGTAAAGGGGGAAGATGAAGCCAAAGAAAGGCTTTGAAGATAAAAGGATCAGAAGTCACATATGATACGGAATAAAGAGCGAGGTCTCTTTAATGCCAAGTAAAAGAAAGTTTTAATCAGTGCGGTATCCAAGAGCCCAGGATATTTGAGTTCTAGAATTCCACTTCCATCAGCTAACAGCTTTACACCTTACACACCCTATCTGCTTCCGTAGTGGAAATATTTGTAAAGCAAAAGAGATCATTTAAGACAGCTGAATATTTGTCATTTTATTCATATACTTCTTGCCTCTATGTCCTGCGCAGCTGCTGGAAAATTTCCTGAGATCCAAGTATTCACAACTTACCTCTAACTGTATTTATTTCTGAGTGCTAAGTACACACAACTGGAACTGACCACAGTAAGCATTTTGAGTATATAAAGTGCTATATAAATGTAAGTATTCTGAGAAAGCACGTTAATGTTGTTCTGAGTACCAAACTGAAGTTACTTGCCAAATATCCTCTGTTTCTCTGTTCTACCTCAAAAAAAAAAAAAAAGGAGGATGCTACTTTCTCTAAAATTAATTTTTGATTGATTTAATAATCAATCAAAATGTTTGATTGGTAAAGAATCCTACATTTTTTGGATGTTTAAAACAAATATACCATTTAAAAATGTAAAAGGATTGTAGAACATTGCAATTAAGCAGGTGAGTACACAGAAAAAACATGGGGGAATGTCCTCTGAGGTTGTAAGGTTTGAATAATGCACTAAATAAAGAAAAATGATATATCTTAAAGCCTGGTGTAACTCAGTCTGTGAATGAGGAAAAATTACTGCTGAATTATGTTTCAATACATGCTTCATAGTAGCTTTCCATTTGGGAGAAATAGTTCAGTTCAAGTCTGAAGAGAAGGATTGATTCGTTGATACTATGAAATCTAGGTGAATGGGAAGAGAAAGATACATATTTTCTAGTTTTATGGTCCATGGCATTGTAATTTGCTTTATTATGAGAGTACTAAATGTTGCATAGAATTATTGTTCTTATAAACTGTTGTTCTTTCCAGCAGATCAAAAACATTACTATAAACATCTATAATAGTTTCAATCATTACTGATATGAATATAATAGTTCCATGCATTATTGATACATATATTGATACATTTTTGTAACCTGTTTATTAGCAATAATGAATGGCTAATTTATTTTAGGAACAAATCTTAGATACATGATACATAAAATGCATGTAATGGGCAAACCATTAGAATTAGTTGACCAAATATTTTTTTTTCTATCTCATTTCTGTAACTAGTTGGTTTCATTCCTGTCCCTTTAGTTTTAGTGATTTTGAAGCTGACAAATGTTGTCTGTTAAATCAGCCATCAGTTTTTTTAAGATCACAAGATGATTGACTGTGTTACGCCTGACTGATAAGTATTTCAGGAAGTGGTTGCTCTGTGTCAGTAACTTTATTACTTATTAACTTCAAGATTAAGATTTGTCTCATTAAACAGCAATAAACCTAATGTACTGAAGAGTCTGTAACAGCTAGTCAGAACACAGTTTTCTGTACATTGTCATAATCATCGGTGTCTTACAAACAGGAGTATCCAGTTGTGTTCATATGTCTTTCAAAGGTGTGACTGTATAAATTTTTGCACTTATGTATGTAAAATATTTTAATTAACACTTTGTCTGGAAAAGTTGAAGTAGTTTACATTGCAAGCTATAACAGTACCTATAAAAAGAGAGTTACTCTTCTCAAATGTGTACAGATCCCTGTTCCAAAGTTTTCATTTAATAATCAGTCCATCTCTCACTGGCACATTACCCACTTGGACACAAACAAACGAAACCAGCATGGACATTTATAAATATCACATATGTAAAGTTTTTTATACAGGTGTACAATAGTGTCATGTTCCATGTCTCAAATTTGGTAAGAAAAGTCTAAGCCATATTGTGTCAATTTTTAAAATTGTTTCAGCCATCTAGGGTGTGACCTTACCAGGTTTTCCATCTACTTCTACAATAGAACTGTCAAACTATGAGCAGGCCTCGGGAGCAACAACAAAGATGGTGGCTGTTAGAGGCAAAAGGGCAAGAGGATGGAAAGTGTTTTATAGCATGTTTGATAGACCTAGTAAAAAAAAAAGTATATGTGTATATATATAATTAAAAAAGATATTGGACTAAACCCATCCCTGAACTGCTAAAGCTTCCTCTCACTTTTATTAGTTAAAGTTAAAAGTTTTCATAGATGATTACCTAAGAAAATAATTCAGGTATAAGGTGAGGCTTCACTATTAAGAAATAATTGTGGTTTGATGTCACCTATTTCTGGCTATCTGCCCCTTATTCTGTATATTTTACTGAAGCTACACTTTCAATTTGATTTAAATTAATGAGACAAGCACATGTTCAATACCTTATTAGGTCAAGACTTGTGTAGTAACTGAGTCAATTTCTTTGACAAGCTGTGATATGTGCAGACAAGAGTTTTTGCTAAAATTAGTGCTTAGAATTGCAATTGACAGGCCTGGGAAAGGTGACAGTGATACCTCAAAGGAAGCATCTAGCATGTATGATGAACATCTACCTGTCCATCAAGGAAGAAGGAAAAAACCTAAAATGATGAAAATGCTAGCTTTCTGTCTGATTGGCAAAGAGAACAAGACATTTTTCCTAAAATTAGGCAGTTTTGGTCAATCAAAGATATCTCTCCTGTGTTGTTCAGTTATGGAGTAGAAAGGAGACCCAGAGTAACTACTTGGGATGTTGTGCAGCCTCTGCCGAAGCTTGTAATGTGTCTCCAATTACATGAAATTTAGACCTTTGATCATGATCCGTGATGAGCCTTCACTGCCAAGCCACTGGCTCTCTACTGTCACAATAGCTTAGATATGCATTCTGCCAAAAAGTACTATTCAGGTGGATTGCTTCACACTACCCTTTTACTAATATATTATATCTAGCACATCTCCTAATACTTTTGCACTTCTTTACTGCAACAGAGGAAATCAGTAAACTATTTGATCATTGATCCAGTATGACAGAAGTTGAATTTTTGCACTCCCACCTTTGAGTATTGCTGAAGTATGACAATTGAAGAACAGGAGGAAATTATTATATGTGCTAATTAATTTAGTTTTACTTTTTCTAGATACACTCAACAAATAATTTTTTTACTTCCTTCTGTTCCATGCTAGATATTATAATAGGACAATTTCTGCTTCTGCTCAAGATATAAAAGTTTGGCTTCTTGATGCAGAGGAGAAATCAAAAAGAAAAGGTCAAATTATATTTGGCTCATGAACTTGGAGATATATTAGCAATCTTGCACTCAAAAAGCAGAATGAAATAGGAGAGGTGTGTGTGCAGATAGGCTGTATAAGGAACACTTCATATGCCTTTCAAAGCAGAAAGTTCATATATCTATATCAAGACTACTTCTGATATAAACAGTAATAATTATACTAAGAGGAACAGAGGCATTTCTATGTTTACAAGACCTTTGCTGACTAAAAGTAAACATGCTTTTTCATGTGCACTATGGTCCTAGGTTCAGCAATAGCAGTCATTTTTCTCCTCCTTAGTAGCTTGTGCAGTGCTGTGTTTTTGATTTTCAGCCTGGGGACAGTGCTGATAACCCCGATGTTTTCAGTTGCTGCTCAGCAATGTTTAGTCTGACCAAGGACTTTCTGAGTCTCATGCTCTGCCAGGGAGGAGGGGAAGCCAGGAGGAAGCAGAGACAGAACACCTGACCCAAACTAATCAAAGAAGCATTCCATACCACAGCACGTCATGCCCACTATATAAACTGGGAACAGTTACCTAGAAGGGTTATATTATTGCTCGGTAGGGCTGGGTATCGGTTGGCAGGTGGTGAGCAGTTGTATTCTCTTCCTTTCTTATTTCCCTTATTGTTGCTATTATTGATGACAGCAGTAGCGGTTTTGTGTTATACCTTAGTTACTGGACTGTTCTTATCTCAACCCTTGAGAGTTGCATTCTTTAGATTCTCCTCCCCATCCCTCTGGGAGTGGTGGGGGAGGAAGAGGGGGAAGTGAGAGAGCGTCTGCGTGGTTCTGAGTTGTGGCTGGGCTTAAAACACAACAGTGTAAAAGAACATTCCTTGTCTTGTCATCCTCTATGTTTTTCATTATTATGTTTCTCTGTGAATTGATTTATGATAAAATAAACAATGATAACAGTAGAATTCTTCATGCTGAAAGCTACAAAAAGCGTATAATGGTTTGGATTACTTCCTATGGTTTATATAAAAATATGTCTTCCCCACAGATCTAGATTTTTATCTGAGTTAAAGTATTGATAAACCTAAGCAAAATAAGAACAATAAATGCTGAATTCTATTGCATATGGCTATTGTGCAGGCTTATTGTGCAGAGTGAACTTTTTGAAGAGTAATGAAATCCGTATTTGCAGATGAAAACAAACATCAAAGGAGCATGCCATCTTTTTTATGTTTCTTAGTAATTATTTCTGTGGCTGTATGTTTAATTGTATTGTGAAGATGGTGCTCAGAGTTATGAATGATTGCCTGTCTCTCACAGATATATACACACATTGCACAGCTGAGTCACATTCTACACTGGTAGTTCAATATCATTGTGTAAGTTAAAATCAAATTTCTATTGTTCTGTTATTACACAGCTATTTTCACATTATGAACAGTTGAAAGAAAAGAATTGGAGTAAATGTTACGTACACTGCATTATCTGCTGTGTTGAATGACTGATGTGTGTTTCCCATTTTAAAATCTTAGCCCTGAATCACTGATTTTCTTTAGTTTTGAGTTCATTTGACAACAATGATAACTCTAGAGTTACTCATGAAGTAAGTAGTGAGAAAGGTAGTGAGCCTATGGAAAAGCTGAATAAATGAGCAAGACCTTCCTCAAGAATACCTGAGTATTTCAAAATTCTGTGTGGTTGGAGGAATTTTATCAGTAATTTTTTTGTACTAGTGAAAAAGTGTCCCACTACTAAAATATGCTACTATTGAAATCTTCCCTCAAAGCCTTATAAGCATGAACATTTTTATCATGAGAGAGGAACAGAAGCACTTTTTCTTCACAAATTATAAATAAGTTTCAGTTATTTTTCAAATTTGGAAACAACCGGGGGAAAAAGGAATTTGTTGCTGGTGAAATATTTCCTTGGGTTGCACCTAATTTTTTATCTGTTACCACTTTTTCATAATGTTTTCACTGTTGTGCTGTTTTACTGTATTACACTATTTCACTATAATAAAGCTAAAGTAATATTACTGACCCTGGATATTTATTTTAGTTGGTGATGTCTGAGTGTGTGCTCATCTCTCATTGTAGAGGAGCTTCAGGAGGTAGTGCGCAGCCAGATGTTTCCAGAAACTGATACTCAGACTATTAAATACAGCAGTTGTATATGAGTTTCATGTTAGTGAAATTTATTCTAGTTCAGACTAGTAGTTATTTTTGTTCCTGTGCTATTATTTCTTTAACTCTCTTCCACTTCACCTGTCTCGGAAAGTGAAAAAGATATCTTTAGAAAAGTCTATCTTTCACCTCCCTGCCCCAAGCTATTGTAATATCAAGAAGCACTCTCCCTACAGTCCATGTGTCCCTGCAAATATTTAGGTCTACCTAATTTTTTTATCTTTGACTTTACAGGCCCTCATACATCAATCCATTTATCACTCTACTGTCATCTCTTCCTCTCTTTTTACTTTTTCATATAATGCTGTCAGGTCAAGAGTGTTACGATTTTCCTGAGGCTTTTTCTGCTGCTATTCTGAACTGAAAAATGGTGATGGGCATTTTGTGATGAACTCTGATATCACACAACTATATATTCTCCTGCAGCCCTTGTTCAATGTATTATTTTCAATACATATTTCTAGGTTTTATGTCTTTAGACAGTAGATTATCCAGTGAAGGACCTTTTTCTAGTATTTGCATAGGCTTTAAACACAGAGGAATTAACTATAGTTATTATTAACAATAATCTTAGAAAACAGGGCTGAAGGAATTTTAGGAAATTTCCTGTATTTATTTGCCTGAAGAATTAGTTACTCAAAAAGCATCTATTGCAACCATGCAGGTGTGTGATGCCTGCTGTAGGTGGGTGACTTGTACAACTGGCTCCGTAGTAATACTTTTGAAGTAATTTAAATACCTGAATTAGTGCATTTTGCATTTGGTATTAGCTGTGATATAGTGATTTGTCCTTAAGCAGAAGTTGTCTCAAGATATATCCTTTTATTTTAATGCAGCTAACACACATAGTTGGGAATTACTCCAACTTCTGAAGTCTATTTTGTTGTACATATTTAGTATATTCATTTCAATATTTCTTGCAGGAATTATCCAGCAATTTTAATAATGCCTTTTGCAGTACCTATATTTACAAAATATCAATAGAGGTTTCTATACTGCATGTATATTCGAAAATCACTTAAATTGTTCTCTCCAGGGAATCTTGTGCATAAGTAGCTGCTAAACATATATATATGAGATGGATACTTTGTTATTTGTTTATTAAAAGCAGAAAATGAATGTTCAAACAGACAGAGGAAATTACTTCCTTGGTTATCCAAGCTAGAGGAAATAAGAACTTACTAACTTAAAGGACAAAATATGAAATTACATGTAGAGGCTACATCTACTTTGAGAAAAGTAGATATAATTTCTTCAAAGATATTGGCTTTTTTGTGGGGTTTTTTTGTTTGCTTTTTGTGTTGTTTTGGGGGGTTTTGGGGGTTTGTTTGTTTTTTGTCTTCTATGAATATATCTCTGGTATGGCTGTGATTTAGCACAGTGGAGCTTTTGGAGCACTTTGAAATATAGTGACTCATACCTGTTGAATGTTTTACAAGGAACTTTTAATTGGCTATTGTCTGTATAAGCATTTCTAGTTTATGTGCTTCACCTTGATTTCTATCCCAAATCCTTTCTGGCATTACCTGGTGATGCTTAGTCAAGAATAAAACTCCTGGCATGTGGATGTTTGCCTTCCCTCAGTCAGTGTTTTATGCCTTCCCTGTCCTTCCAAAGGCAATAGGAAGGGCTCTACAGAACATAAAAGCCCATATGGGAATGATGAGATTTGGGAGTGTCAGAAATATTCCATTCATGAAACTACTTGACAAACTAGGCAAGGTAGTTTTGGAAACTTGAGCACCCTTGCTGGGGAAAGGATTTGCTGTGGTACTGAGCACTGGATTAGACACTGATGGCTGGACAAAAGGTTAGCCTTGTATAATACAGGCGCAATCATCCTCACTCAAGGAAAATTACACAGAGTAAAATATATTGAGAGAAAATTCAACTTCTATAATTGTTTCTAATTCTGTACCTTTTAGTGGATATCTTCATTTATGCCTGTGAGGTATTTGAGTGACGCACAAAGAAATGATGCTGTAGGCAGAAGCAATTCTTTTGTCAGCACTGTATAGATGAGAAAAAAATGAATAAAACTATGATGGAAGGAATTGAACTGGATATGCTCTTTCTGTGGTTTTCCTGTTGTTGAGGATTCTCCTCAGTAATCCGGTAAATTAGCAACAGGAATTGTGAATATAGGTGTAACCTGGGATTGACGTTGTAACCTGCTCTGAATAAAACCATGAAGCTGTATAAGGAATTAACTGCTTAACGTTTCAAGATAATCAGATGGCATGTCTACATTTAATAGGTGAAGTAGTAACTGAGAAAACTCTAAAGTTGAATTAACCTGTGCTGTTTCACAGATTTTCTGACATTATGTGTTCTTATACTTGACCTCATCTCTCTTTGGCCTGAAGTCTTTAATTTTCAAAAGCAATTCTCTACAGTAAAAATCTTCTTTCTGCATTCTACATATAATACAGTAACAGACAATTTTATTTTCTTGTAGGGTGCTTTGAGTGCTGCATCAAATGCCTGGGAGGTATTCCCTATGCATCTCTGATTGCTACTATCCTGTTGTATGCTGGAGTTGCACTATTTTGTGGTTGTGGACATGAAGCACTTTCAGGAACTGTCAACATTCTGCAAACCTACTTTGAGATGACAAGAGCTGCAGGAGATGTTATTGATGTATTTACCATGTAAGTTACTAGTTTCTTTTAATTATTTCTTTTAAAGACTACTGAAATGTTCCACAGGGGATATAAAATTGACTCAAGAAAATGTGTTGCAATGAAAATCATAGAAAGAATGATTTGGATAGGCTCAGGTGATGGATTTCTGACACAGCTGATATTTTTACTATTTAAAAGAAATTTACAATGCTATTTAAATTCCCATACTTGTAATTTAATTTATTACTGAACATTACTTCATGCAATGCTGATGAATCTGTTCCATTCATGCTTGCTTTTGTCCTCTTTATCCTGGATTATTCTTTGCTGAAAAGTGTAAAAAATTTAAACTTCTACATAGATAAAGCAGGAGTCTGTAACAAGTAACAGATTAGTTCCAGGAAAAAATGCAATAAATGAGTTCTATTTTTCCTGTTTCCTAGATTTCATCTTTTTTAAAGGTTTCAGGATTTGCTATTCCTGAAACCTATTTGTTTTGTTGAATATCCCCTTCCTTTTGGCAAATTAAGTTCATTTAACAATTTGCTGCAATCTCAAATTAAATTATGGATTTGCTAATCTTTTTAATATTGTCTCTTTAAAACATGATCTTCTCAGATATTTGATATCCAAGTTCTTGTTTGTCTGCTAATGTTTGCAACTAAAGCTGAATATTATCCCCAATTTTTTAAACCTTTTCTTAATATTTTTTTGAGAAGTGATTTGATCATCTATCAAAACAATAACCTGTTATGTTGTATAGTTCCATGATAATGGCAGCTCAGTTCTTAGCAGTGGTCAAAAACAAACCAAGTACCAAGAACTACTGGGAAAATCATAGAGAAACAGATAACATACTTATGACATTGTATAAATCCATCTTTCAACCATATCATTAATACTGTGTACAATATTGGTGCCTCAAATAAAAAAAAAAAAGAAGGATGATTAAAAGCTATATGGTTAAAAATCGAATATAGTAGGACTCTTTAATCTAGAAAGAGGATGATTAAGAGATGTTGAGCTAGAGGTCTGTAAATGCACAACGTTATGAGTAAGGTGTGCAAGGTTAGATTGTTTTTCTCTTCCAGTACAAGAAATTGGAGGTTTCAGAGGAAACTAGTAGTCATGAAGTTTAGAAGGTACAAGCGATGGTTCTTCAGTCGTTGTATAGGAGACCTGTGAAGATAGTTGCATACTCTAAATGCTAAAATCTTCTGGATAAAATCCTGGATAATCCTAGAAACCAGATGATGGTTTCTAATGATACGCATATTCCCAAAGCTCAGGAAGTTTCAAAGGCTGCAATAGCATTGGGTGCTATTCTGTCAACTTGCCTGATTCAACTTTTTTATATTCATTGTTTGAGATAGGAAAATGGACAAGATATGTATTTGAGCTGACTTGGTATCATGTTTTCATGATAGCTGGAGACTGAATCTTAAATCTCAGCTTGTGTAAAGCTATATTACCAACATGCTTTCCAAAGCTTCTGCTGTGGTTTAAGCCCATCTGGTATCACAGAACCAAGCAGACACTGCTCATTTGTCCTCCTTTTTTCTTCCCCCCTGCTTCTGGAGGGATTGGGAAGAGAACTGGAAAAACGTAACTCCGATGGGCTGAGATAAGAACAGTCCAGTAATTAAGGTATAATACAAAACTACTACAGCTACCACTAATAATGATAATGATAAGGGAAATAACAAGGGGAGAGAAAATAATTGCTTATCATCCACTGACCCACACCCAGCCCGACCCGAGCAGTGGTCTGGGCCTCCTGGTTAATTCTCCCCAGTTTATATACTGAGCATGAGGTGCTGTGGTATGGAATACCTCTTTGCTTAGTTTGGGTCAGGTGCCCTGCCTCTGTTTCCTCCCGGCTTCCTCTCCTCCCTGCAGAACATGAGACTGAAAAGTAGTTGATCGGAATAAACATTACTGAGCAGCAACTGAAAACACTGGTGTTATCAACACTGCTCCCAGGCCAAAAGTCAAAAACACAGCACTGCACCAGATACTAAGAAGGAGAAAAAATGGCAGCTACAGCTGAACCCAGGACAGCTCCTCTGTGAATGCTTAGCTGTATTGTGTGAGGCATTAGTAGAGGGGACAATGCAGCAAATAAGGATGTCATTGCTATGCCATATCCAGATTTCTTCTTAGGACTGAGGAATTTAGATGTTCTTGTGTAATAATAAATGGGGTCGATAGGAAGTAAGTGACTTCAGCCTTGCCTTTTTGGCTTGGCATTTGGAATAATGGGTCTAACTTGACTTGGCGGCTAAGGTTCTTTGTTAACCTGAATGAAAGATCCTTCATTTTATTATGCTCTAACTTATTTTATTAGTCCCTAGGAAGCCATTAGTGCAGAACAGCCACAAATTGATGCTTTCTCTTCATAGCAAGTTTTCCAGCTTCCCGCTGTCAAATGCTTAAGTGAAAATATCAATCCGGAGACATGTTCAAATGCAGATAAAACTGTGTGTGAAACCAAATGCTTCCAATTCATTGGAAATAATTAAGGAACTGTACAGTTGTGGGGCTTTTTTGGTATGGTGTGGTTTTTTTTGGCATTTAATTGTTAGGCTTAACTGGTAGCTTTTTATGTATTTGGGGTTTTGGTTACTTAAATTTATACTAAACACAATTCTTTACTTTGCAGACCTAATGGAATAAAAATTTTAGTTTATTCAGCTGTGAAATATGTCTCTAAAGTTATGTCTTAAAGAGGAGGAGGAAATATTTTGACTAAAAGGAGATGAGCCATTTCTTTTAACTGGGTAAACTGTGTAATTCTCAAGAAACTTGCACAGTTAATTTTCTACCTGTTTAAGTATATACTACCCTGCTTTTAAAAATAATTTTGTAGGAGAAGAAATACTTCATATTTTGTTGCAACTAGTGATTAACAGTTACTGGCACAAAAGCTTTGTGGTAATTATATTGCTTTGGAGGGTGAAAAAGCAGAAAGAAAAAATGAAAGTAGAAACAAACAGTAGAGTACTGACTTAAAACTCTACACATTGAAATGGAAATTGCTGTTATAAGCTGTTGTTTGGGATGTGGATTACTTCAGTGTGTGTAGAGTATTTACTTTAGTTGCTCGTGATTCAAAGAGATCCTAAGAAAATAAATGTGGTGGTTTAAATTATTCTAAAACCTGCTTTTATGATATTTTAATTATAAGAGTTGAAAGGTTTATGTTGCCTACTTTGTCAGTTTAACAGCTCTGTAGACCACTGAAACTGAGTAATCTGCTTAAGAAGGATGCGATATATAGTCATTCTTCTAATAACTTAATAAACTGTAGTGTATATCTGCCAAGTATTGGGTATAACTATATTCCCTTAATCACTGATTATGAGAAGATTCTAAGTCAGTAGGAATAGATGTATGATTATCAAATGTGCATTGTTCAATCTGGATTTTTATATTTTTCTGGTGTTTTGAACAAATTCCAGAAGATGGCTTGCAAGAAATCAGCAGCGCAAGGTATGTTTGGTGTTATTTCCCAACAGCATCTTTTCACAGTTCTTTCTCTTTAGTATGCAAGGCCAGCTAGTACCATCTGTCACATGTTTGTGATATATAAGCCATGAAACAAGCAAATCAAGCTCTTAGAGTGCAAAGTGAAGAAATCTTCCTGATAGAAACATTAACATTTTCCTACTACAGTCAGAGATAATTCAGGTTGTTGTAAATTCACTTCCTTTTAAAGGTGTGAAACCAAATAGTAAACTAAATGAAGTTAATCTATAAATCTGTTGTTACTCTCTTCTCTGTGGCAAGTGCCACAGGCACTAATGAACCCACCCTCTTACAGCTGAAAGTTTCCTTCCTTTCAAAATATGAAAGCCTCTGTTTCAGGTGCTATTGTGTCCAAGTTTGATGTTTCCTGGTAGCTTTTCTGTCAGTGGATAGTCATTGTTTATGAAAAGGATATTTAGTAATGTACATACATATGTGAAACTGTTTTCATTTGAAGGAAAAACAATAGAGCAGACGTAGAAGCTTTTATATGCCCCCTCTTAGTGTTTGAAACCAGTGTGAAGAGAGGTAGTAGATAGGTGGATGATATTCTGTTCTTCTGCTGTTCTTTTATTCTGTTAGCTTTGCAATCATCACAAGTTAAATATTGGTACCACTGAAAATATTGTTGTTATCAATATTATTATACTAATATTAATGGAATACAGTGATATTACAATAAGGCCTGTAATAAGTGCTATCTGATATGAAGTATGATATTTAAAATACATTTGCATTAGACCATGTGGTGGTTCTGGTTTAGTCATCTACTTAGTACACAATAGCACCAATCTTATTTTCCCTATACATGTCATTCTATTACAAAAGTTATGTGTTCTGCACTTGAACATAAACTATGTTTTAAACACTATTTGTATTATGGGAAGGAAAACATCTAAGGATCTGTATCAGGACAAGCAATTGCTGATTTACGCATGGCTGTGTCATAGTATGTTTGGAAACATCAACCACCCAAAAGAGTCCCTGTAGATGACCCCACTGGTTCTGTAAGAATATCCATCTGGGCACCAATTCAGTTATCTGAGCCAATGAAGAAGAAGAGACAGGAAAGAAGTGGATATGTATAGGAGGGTTGCCCAGCTAGTAGGATGGCTGTACAATTACTTGTCTGAGATGCATATTGATCTTTTTGGAGGTGTATACTCCCTTTTGGTAAGGAATCTTTTCCCATTTCTGAGTATGTAATGATATCCAAACAATTTTTTAAGCAGTAGCTTATTTTTCCTGTATATAACAATATATTATATAGGGAGTATGATGTGAAGTTTCTAGCTTCACATCTGTAAAATTAGCATTAAAAGGTTCTTATTGTCGTGGTTTAGGCCGTAAATCAGCCACGCAGTTTTCTACATGGAGAATCGAAAGAATGCAACTCCCACAGGTTGAGATAAGAACAGCTTAGTAATTAAGGTATAACACAAACCACTACTGCTACCACCAATAATAATAATGACAAGAGAAATACAAGGGAAGAGAATACAAC
>JAOEHY010008106.1:0-13171 GCA_025447955.1 Psilopsiagon aurifrons
GGGAGGTGTCCCTGCCCATGGCAGGGGGGTTGGAACTGGATGAGCTTAAGGTCCTTTCCAGCCCTGACTATTCTATGGTTCTATGTTATGAGTTTCAGGGCCACTAAAGGAGCTCGCAGATTAGTTTGCAAACTCTCACCCTTCACTGCAGTGTTGTCACAATGCAACAGTGAATATACTTTATAGGGAAAGCTTCTTATTTGAAAGCCAAAAACCTCATTTTTTTATGCAATTATCTTCTTGCATCCAAAAAGACAAGTGAAAAAATTCCTCATTCCAGGATTTTTCTCATTATGCTCTGGGAATGCTGGATATGACACGTAAGAGCTTCATTACACACTGCATGCGGGTGGTTATACTGCCAGGTTGGTGACTGTGTACCTTTCTCTGAAGTTAATGGAGTCTCTTCTTATGGAATAGAGGGTAGGTAGACAGTAGGAAATAGCATGGTCTTACAGGGAAACTTTGCCTAGCCAGTATCCAAAGCAGAATTCATGGCAAGAGGGAGTTACCTGCACAAATCAAGAGCAGGGGCTGGTTTGAGAAGACATAGGTTAGTAACTGGGAATTCTGGCAAATGAAGTAAAATGGTAGATCACTTTTTGGTCAGATCCCAGTGAACTGCCACATCTGCCACACTTAACAAACTGAATGGAAATCTTCCTATTGCATTGTTGTCCATAAGCTTCATTTGTTACCAGACTACAAAACTGGAGAAACCAAATGCTTTGCTGCTGAAATATGCATAAAACTTGAACTATTCATCTTCCTGGTTTTAGCCATTAAATTTTATTTTCTTACATTTATTACCCAGATTGTAGTGGATGTACTTGGTGCAACCTTGGCAGAGAGATGTGGACTTTATATGTCCTCATAAAATTCCTTTGAGCCCTGTCATGTGTGACCTCTCTAATTAATGCCTGGTATTTTTAATTGTATTATTATGGGTGCTAATGGTTTAATGAAGCTTATGTCAGTAATTTGTCATGTGAAAGTGACCATATAAACAGCTCCACACCTAAGACTGTAGGAGACATTTAGTTTTAATATGGATTTATCAGTTCTCACTCTACCACCTCCATAGGTCATCAAAACCAATGTTCTTATATACGGAACTCTTAATGTTCTTATATACAGAACTCTTGGGCTGTATTAGGAATGACTCTGGTGGGTAAATTAAATGTATGGGTTACATGATTTTAACAGAAGATCAGTTGCATTTTTCACAAGGAGCTTTACTTGGCTATGTTGAACTACCATGATATTAGTGGGCTTATTTACTGGAGAAAGTGGAAAAATTCCTGAGGGCTGTATTAAGCATCTGCAAAGCTTATAAGCCAGTACCTCCACTTGTATAAAATGGCCTTGTTCTCAGTGCAGCTGCTACTGCACTGGCTGAGAACCTAAACCTTTGCTTTCTTACCAAACAAATATGTGCTCTGTAAGATTAAAGGGAATGTCAGCAGCTTTTCACTAAAGTCAGGATAACTGCAGTTTTTTGAATCAGTGCCTCTAATTAGAAACGAATTCTTCAAGTTGTGCTTAGATCCGTGAGCTTTGCTAGAGCATGACAGAGCCAGGATTACTTCAAAATTTAACATTAACCAGCTTTTCAGCTCTGATTATGTTACATATAATTGTGAATCCATTTATGGTATAGTGCTGGCTAGAAAATGGAAATCCTTATGAATAATTTCATGGCTTGAAAGCATTTGTTACATTAGAGTCACATATTCTTTGTAAGCTGGAAATGAACCCTCAGAAACTTCCTAGGCAGGCAAAAGCAAGATCCTCACTTGAATTTTCCATGAGCAGAAATTAACTTAGAAACTAAGTTTCTAAGCACAACTTTAATGTTAAAAATTGCAACTTTACTGAATCATAATTTCAGGACAATTACTGACATATTTTAGTATTTTTATTATTGATAGCTGTAATATTCTTATTAGTCTTACTATTTTTTCTTAGTTTTTGCATAAATACTAGTCATAAGAATCCAACATCAGTAAAGAAATTTCCAGAAACAAACATCGTATCTGTCACACACTGCTGCATACCTTCCAAGGCTTAAAATATCCTCACAGCAGTCAGGTAAGTTCCTACTTCTAATTTACTCATAGCTGCTCAAAAAGATGGTAAGCTGCAGGCTGGTAGTGCACAGATTATTCCAGGCCCTGCACTTGTGTTCTTCCAAATGGACAATTAATGGTATTCAAGGCACTGAAGAATTTCAGTGTGTTTTTTTCAAGCAGTTAGTCAGGGTTCAGACTCTTGCTAAGTTATTTTCCAATCTTTCAATGATTGTTTATTACAAATTCAGGCTTTTCCCTTTCAATTTGTTTACTCCAATTAACCTGTGGACTCAGACTTGTTCAGAGCAATTTACTGTTGCTGTTGTAATTGGATACACAGCCTGCATGGCATTTTTCTAGTCCGTGTAAGTGGCCTCAAGCCCACTGTCTGTCACTGAGGCATCTCTGCTGACATCAACGGATTTGGATGCACTCCCAAGTAACAGTTTGCCATAATGCTCCATAGCCAGCACAGAGACCGTGGTTTCAAATTCTGTCTTAATTTTCTGTGTTCTGAATATTTAACTGAATGTGGCTGATTTAATGCAGATTCTTGTAGTAACTTTTTTGCCCAGTGCTCAGCTAAAGTAAACAGATGGAGAATTAGCTAAGTGTATTACAACTTAAACAGAAAGTTATTTTATTAATCTAACTCCTTTGTGTCTGCAGTAGAATACCATACTACTTTGTATGTAGAGGTAGCAGGAAATCCACAGTTTCCTTCAAAAAGGAAGGAAATTCAGACCTTTCTGGATGTCATACTCTGACTCCTTGCAGTACTGCTCTTCCCTTCCTTGGCTGCCACTTTCTAGTTCAGGTGGACTAATTGTGTTTTGATTTCAGAAGCACACAGCCCTGAGCTGTCATACAATTTACCTGTGGCTTTAAGTACTTAAGCAGTTTCAGTGGTCTTCATTAAACTATCAACATGCTTACATATAATAATATGTATTTTTATATATAATGGCCATTCTAATTTGAAATTTTAGTGGCAATTTTCATACATGTTAAGCAGTTTGTTTTCATTTGGAAATCAGGTATCAAGAATCAGTCAAGAAATAAATGCACTGACATTAATCACCAGCTAATTAAAACACAACCCTGCCTTTTTCACCCACCTTTCAATTTTATGTTGCACTTAGCAATGCCTTAGACTTACAGAAACACATTTAGCTTGGTAGAGTCTTACAAGAAAAGGTTTTATGCAAAACCTTTAATTGCTTCCCTTGGAAGTTTTCAGGGAACGAATCAAGTCTGTTTAAGTGTTCACCACAAAGCTTTTCATAAACATTTAGGAAAATAAGTAATCCTCTAATTTCATAGAATCGCAGAATGGTTTGGGTTGGAAGGGACCTTTAAGGTAACTCATCCAGTTCCAGCCCCACTGACAGAGGCAGGGACACCTTCCTCTAGATCAGGTTGCTCGAAGGTTGCTCAGATTTCTTTTTCCTCATGAACTTGACTAGCCATCTTTTCAGCATTTGAAAACCTTCTGCAATCCTTCAAGTCAATGAATCAGTTATTGATATACATGGACTAAGGTCTTAGACTCACTGCCACAAAAACCTTTATCCTTTAAAACTATGTAGACTCCAGGCTTAGTCCTGCTTTAATTCCCACATGAAGCAACGTTTGCTTGAAAATTTGAAAGAAAATATCAACAATTCAGTATTTCAAAATTTACACACAAAATATGTCAGGTTCTGCTAAAAATGTCTGTGTTCCAAGTTGTGGAGTTTGTACTTTCATGCTTTGATATAAAAAAAGCATGTACGCGTGTGACTGCTATTGAAACAACTGTGAATTCCATGCTTTCAGAAATCCTGTCTGTCTGTTCCAATTTCATGATACCTCTGCTAACATTTTTGGTGTACTTACAGTGTAAGAGCATCTTACAATGATTATTTATTATAAATAGGAACAGTCTAATGGGACAGATAAGTGCTGCACAGTCAGTTGCAGAGTGTGTCTGAGCTGAAGATACACGAGGTATTTGACAATTATATTTTGAAACAGAGTAGTTTGCAGAAAATTAAAGACATATTTTTTTATTATTTCCATATTTCAGTGCAGGTGGTTACTTTGTCAACTCAGAAAACTAAATGAAAAATTCACTACTCTGAATTATTGAAGCAGTCTGTTGATATATGTATTTGTATGCATTGGGAATTAAGAGTACGTCTACAGTAACATTATGTATTAATGGGAATTAAGATTACGTCTACAGTAACGGAGTATTAAGCCTTTATGTATTAATGGCGTCTTAAAATCACACTCGTAATTTGAAAATCAGAATACAAACAAATCTCTTGTAGTAAGCAGAAGAAATGCAAGTATTACTTTTCTGTAATTGTTTCAGTGCTGTAAATGGAGAATACATGATTAACATGTACAGTCAGTAATGTGTCTACTTCACCTCATCAGCAATGGGAATGCTGCATAGGAATTAACAGCTCCTGTGCACCAAGACATAGGTGGGTGTATGCTTGTTGTGCACTCGAGGGGGGCACACAGCCCCACACTGTTTGGTGCTCTCTTAGATTGACTCTGATAGTTGGCCGCCCCAGAGAATTGCCTTCTCTCTGATAGTAAATTAACTATGCTTTTAAATGTGATATTGGTATAGCAGCTACAGTGTAAATGTGATTTCTCACACTAAGTGCATCCTGTCTTCGCACCCTTCAGACATGTTTAGCCATCATCAGGAAACATTTAATACACAAGCCCTTTCAGGAATTTCAGAATCTTTTCTGGTAGAGCTGAAAGGTGAAAGGATAAAAAGCATTAAATAAGAAAATAATATTTAAAGGTTATGATTCCGAAGATGCCCTGGTGTGCTTAAGGAGTAAGAGTAAATATTAGACAAAAAGAAATCTCAAAAGGAAATACAGATCTCCTCCACACACCTCCAGGTATAGATAGCCAAGAGATACAGGGTTACATCTCAGAATATACTCCATATATATACTTATGATTTTTTTTCCCCATAAAAGGCAAAAATGATAATTTCTTTTTTCGAAGCAAGGTTTTGTTTTATAGTCCCAGTTTCACCTGCCACCCATTACTATCTGCAAGTGTGCTACTTACCTGAGTGAAAGGCAGAGGGAGGCATTTTTATGTGATCTTAATTTCTATAAAGCTTTCTGTACAAAATTATCAAAAACCTCAGCCATCTCAGATAACTTTTGTTCACAGCGTGGTTAAGGTTCAGAAAGAACATGAGGTCACATATTTCCTGTGCAGTGGCCTACCGGAGCTCAGGCTCGGTGTGGCTACAGAGGATATTAATACCAACCCAAGCACGCAGTCACTAGCCTTGGGCAAGTGAAGTAAAATTCTGGGACAGTGCTGTAATGATACATGAGTATCATTCATTAATATTTCAAATATGCTTCAGTTCCTGAGTGTGATCTGCCTGTATGTCATGCTGTGCGTACGTAAACCCAATTCTGATCTCAGTTTCATTGTTTAGAGGGAAATGGTCACACAACTGAAGATGTCTCTCCTGCATACAGAGTTCCCAATTTTAATAGCTGTGGTGTGTAGGGAAAGATGAAAGTGTTGTATCTAAGATTAAAATTGAAATCTGTGTCTTTCCATTTATCTTCTGGAATTATCTATATATGGTCTTGACAACAGTGAATAGGCTAAATCAGAATTGCTTGGGGCATTTTGGTCTGTAAGATGTATGTTCACAGGAAAATTATTGGCCGGAGTTACTTTTACTATTGATTTGGCTTACCTCTGTATGGCCACAATTACTTTTTAATACCTGTCTGAAGAACATTTATTGGTACCTGATAACTTCATAGCCTTTTTTTTTTCCCTTATCCCTGTGCGTGCTTAATCTGTTCTATAAATTAATTTTTGCATTCAGCACACAAAATTTGAATAGGGCACAAATGATTTCCAGTCCCTGAATGAAATGTAGCTGCAAACACTAAAATGGTGGTGTCAATCATGAATTGATGAGTGCTTTACAAAACCAGCAATGCAAATTCAGTCTAATCCTCTCCATGGGGAGTAGTACCTCTGAAAAAATATAGAGCTGGATCCTGAATATTGAATATCATGTTGAATATGATGATTTGTGAATTGTACGAGAGAAAAACAGATGTAGTTCTGGCTATAAAAATACAAAAATGAAGGAACTACTGGATGATGCAGGGGAATGAGGTGAAGAGAGACAGGTGGAAGAGATGGCTGTAGATAGGGAGAAGATGAGTACAGAAAGTGGAGAGGAGAGAGGCTGATACAGAAATCTGTGCTTCATTTCCAATTAATCATTTTGGAGAAGGAAACGGTACTGCTGAGATACCTGAGGAAAAAGGAATCACTGAGTATCTGCATTCCATCTCTTCGTTGTGCAGTTGCTATCAGCAGAATCATAGCAAAATGAGAAGGAACAAACCCGCAGCTAAAATAAGCCTTTATTTGTTTCTGGTAAAAAGAGCTCAAAAAGAAGTATTGAACGTGTAGGTTCATTTTGAGGGGATATATTCTTTTCAGAATTCTGCTGTGAGGGTTTTCATCCCAAGGAAGTTTCTGCTCCTGTAAGAGTTCCATATCAATTAGTTTGGGTCTATTCTAATATACTTCAGGGGAGCATATTGGCCTTTTTATCCTCAAAACTCAGATTCTCTTTTCCTCCTTTCTTTAAAAAAGTGCTACACTATTTTGAGAAGATCTGAACCATTTCTGCCCAGATTTGACACAGGAAAAGGTGTGGGTTTCAGTGTTGGCTTTGGTTCTTCCTGAAGAGCCCATTGTCCCATTTCTAGCAATCGTAAATTTATTTCAGGAAGATGTCTGTAGTCCCACAGCCATTTTCCAATCAGCACAACAGTGGTGCACAGGGGAAATTCCAGCCAGCTCTACTGTGAATAAAGGTTTGAACTTTCAGGTGATTATTTTAACGATATCCACAAAACTTTAAGGATTTGTGCACCACTGATACCAAAAATTGCTTCCCACAGTCTGTTTTTTTCATGTCCCTAATGTCAAGCAAGGATTATTCTGGGGTGTAGTTCCTCAATGCTAACTTGTTTCCTCCCATAAAAGCACTAAGAACATGATTGTGATTAGTACTGAATGCTAGTTATATACTGACTAAATAACAGCGTTCCCTGGCAAAGTCACAAACATAGCTGATAAGTAACTACCTCTGTGAGGTATGTAACATGTAATCAGCCTTTCTGGAAAGTGCCAGCTATGTAATTAAAGGCCTAGCAGTTACCATTTCACTAAAAGACTATGCATAATATTTGGGTTGTATAATTTCCTGACTTATCTGTGAGTATAAATACAGAAACGTGGTTACAAAGCTATTCACTTTACAGAAATTATTCAGTAGCCAAATATGACTCATTGCCACCTTTTATCTGCAATAAAGGCAAAATAGCGTTTTCTTGTATCTGCATTATGTCCTAATTACCTGCTGGAACTGAAGTAAATAGAGCAGTAATATGCATGGGGAAGGATGTCTTCCTCTCCTGCAGTTACAGCTAACTACATCTCAGACTACAGCCATATTCAAAATTACCATAGTAGCGGGCTCCCACTAGCAACACTAAGTGATGCTCCAGAGATACCCTCTCAGCTTAATGTGAGAGTTGTGTAAGAGCAGGAATTCTTTTATCTCTGAGTTGCACTGTGAACCTTCAACACAGCACATATCTTTCAAGTAAATCACCTTTCCCAAAATGTGGAAATTGTGAAAGGGTGTTTAATGCCTGCGCCAGTTATATCTTCCTTTGCTGAGTAGGTTTAAAGCGGCCCTTGCAAGTTTGCAAGCAGTGTCAATACTTCCTTCAGAGGCTGCAAACCTTTGAAGAGAGATGTGTCAGATAATGGAAAGCCTTCAAAGAGCCAGCAGTATCATGTTCAGCAATAGAGAGGTCATTAGCCCAAGGGAGTGTTCTGCTGGGTCTCTTCTGTTCATAGAATGCCCAACCCAGGAGTCCTGCTATATCTCACCTTCCTGGTGGTAGGTGAGAACTAAGGTATCAAGACTAGATATTTATTTCATGAATAAAGAATAGCACATAGCACTTCCTGTGGGATTTGAAAACATCAGCGCTTTGGCCTAACGCAATAAGTGATGTGTGAAGGTGGGACTGTGTGAGAGGCAGGAGGAGGAGGAGGGAGAAGGTCCCTTCAGAATCCAGTTTTCAGAGCTGACCTGTTTGCCCTCAAAAGCAAACAAGCCACAACTAGTCTGTGTTCTTTGGAGTCTAGTTTGTGTTGATCACATTCTCTGCACCTTCATAACGTCTTAAGTAACTGGCTGAAACAAGGTTTATATTTGTTCAGACACCAACAGCAAGAGAAGGATATTTCACCTATTCTGGACAGTGATAATCTCCTTTTCTCTTAGTGCATCCTCCTTAAAAAATATGCAGTTATTGACTACCCCTTCAGGCGTATGGCCAGACATCTGAGCTGCCTGAAATCTCAGTCCTTGGAGCAGCTGCAGTTGAGACACCTGACTGACTTAAATGCAACCTTTAACATTTGAATGTTAGTATTTCAGTCAGGTTTTTAGAAAACAAAATAATAATTAAAAACAGTATATTGATATTTGAAAAGCCATTTGAGACTATGGGATGGCTTGGTTTATATTAACACTCCCAGTCCTTTGTTTAATTACTTATTATTACTGAAAAGTATTTCCTTGGTTTTTGAGCAAATACTACCTGTTTCTGGAGGTTAATTAAGCCTGTATTTCATTTAGTTTATGAGCAGAACTCCATATGCAGGCGATACACAGCACCAAGTCCTCGGAAGAGTGAAATATAAGTTCATTGCAGATGTCTTAATAGAAATATCTAACAGGCAGAATCCCTGCACGTATCATCTCAGCCGAAGGCAGATCCTGGAGATCAGAGAAAGTACTTTAAATTCCAGGTAAGATTCAGCGATGAATGATGAGGCCTCATAAGTGAAATAAAGTAAAATTATACCTATGCTGTCTTGAGGTGTGAATAAACTCACAGACCAAAAGGTCATTTCAGATACCTTCGAGGGTAACTTGATCAAAAGCCCACACTTCTTTTCAGTTTTGGTTATACGTCAATATTAGAAAGGATATTAGTAACACACGAATGTGAAACTAACACAGTTTGGGCCTCAGTGTAAGTGAAAACATTATCCCTAATCTATTTCGTCATTTCTGATTGACATATTTACGATAATAATGTGTACCTTATGGAAATAAAAGTTATATGTGTTTTAAAATCATTAATAGTTAAAATTCAAAAATCTAATTGAAAACCTCAATAACATAATGTTATATTTCAGGTCTCAGAGTATGAAACAAATGAGGTATTTGGGCTATTTCAGTTAGGTAAGAGGTCACAGGATTTAGCAGGATTAATTTTTTAACCCTTAGAGTTATTCTTACTTGATAAGTGGTAGTAATGTGTTTGGCTGGTGAATAATTCTCAAAGACTATATCCCCCTAAGTCTTTGCATTTTAAATCTCTGGTCATAGATATAGACATTCAGATATATAACATTTATAGCAGCTTCTGAGGTTTTAAGAGATGTTTAACAGAAAATTTATACTGAGAAATCACTTTCACGGATCAGTATCTGGCATATAAATAAATTTTAAAATTATATGAGCCCTTGAAAGCTGGAGGCAGAAAATTCAGCTTGTACTGTTTATTCTGGCTGAGATTTTGGTTGTTCTTTTATTCCTCTGATTCAGTTAGATAAGGGTTGATTCAGCTTGATTTTAAAAGAATGTTACCATGTTTCATTATTAGGTAGAAAGTGCATTCATCTCAAGATATTGATTATTCTTTCCACTTAGAAAGAAGCAGTTTCCCACCCTGATAGAACCAAGGAAATATTTTATTGAGCCTGACAAGCTGCAGCATTTCATGGTGGGAGGTAATAATGCCTCTTTCTTCCTTTCTTTTCCTGCTCTCCACAGCAGTAGATTTCAAAGGGCAGATCCATGCTGACAGTGGCTATCCTGCATTTCTGAAGCAGTTTGTTGTCCCTAGTATTATCCTTAGTAAATTTATTTATTCTTTTATATGTGCAGGTAGCTCATTTGTGGAGTGTTGATATGGTCTGCAGGTAAATAGCTGTAGCCATCAGATTGATTGCTAGCCATCAGAGCACCTTGCAAAGACCATCAGCATAACTGTCCCCTTTAAAATGTAAGACATTTGGGAAGCAGTGAGTATGTCCAATAGTTTGCTCTACTACATCATCTCCTGCCTTTGGTAATAGGAGGAGCTTCCACTGGTGAAACATTCATTTAAAAAGAGTAGATTTTTCTTGTGACAAAACTTCCAAATAATGAAAAAGGGGTGAAAGGGAAGCTGATGGCTTATTTGAAAGCAACAGAAGATTAGCATTCCTCATTCTTTTTTTTTTTTTTTTATCATTATTTGAGCACTTGTTAAAGGTAATTTTAGACTGTAGAGCTGTAAAGAAGGTGGCAACTGTAGAGCATGGACATAGAGTGTAGCACCGAGTTTGGTGTCCCCTGTATATGTATTTGTATTTTTATTGCTGACATAGCAAGACAGATGAGCAAAGAGCAAATAACATGAATGAGACTTAAAATTTGATAAGTATTCATTTTAGAAATATTTGGGCTATTTTGTTACTGATTTCTGAGCCTTAGTAGTAACTCTTATAGTACATACTATTTCAGGTGGGTCCTAATTCTCCTAAGTTCAGTGGAATCCATTAGCATATGTTTCTCCTGACAGATAGTAAATACTTTTTTTTCAGTCATACTATGTGCTTGTTTTCAAGAGGTGAGATCAGGTTGGAGTCACCTCACCCTACCTTGGTTTGGACCTTCACTTTAACTGCCTAATGTTGCTAAATGAGCTTTTGAAGATTTTCTGTTGATGAAACATTAAGACTGGAGGTGCATTACTACGTTGGAACTAGATGATCTTAAGGTCCTTTCGAACCCTAACTATCCTATGATTCTATATTATACGCTATAGCAAATTTATCTTCGTGCTCTATGAGGAGGAGAGACACTTAAAATCACACCCAACTTTTAACACCTTAATTAGGTAAGTGAAATCATTGCCTCTTCCTCAGGCTTGTGGCTCATATATTTATTTTTACAAAAACAAGATGGAAGGAGCTATAAAGTTAAAGATACCTTCATTCAATGAGAGAGACAGGAAAGTATAATTGGTCAGAATTGGTTATGGTTAGTTAAGTGTGAAAAGTGAAGAGAAACTGCCTAAGCAAAGAGAAATTGCCTACCTTAGGTGTGGGCAATAAGGAGTTTATTGACATCTCATAAACACTGCTATATCTATAGTTTACTAACCTTTTCATTTCCTGCTACTTTGTTGATGAATGAATGTGCAATTAAAAATCTCTATCTGAATATTCTTAAAGAAAAATTACTTGGTTTAGTAAGGATGTGAAGCTTCACAATTTTAAGAGATTCATGAGCTCGTGCTACATTGGCAAATTCTGAGTAGTTCTTTCGAGATTTACAGTTCTGTCATAATAGGAATGTCTACTTCAGCTGGGTGCTGTCTAAACCTCAAATATATGCTGTGTAGCATTTAGAAAACTAGCCAGAAGGAAAAGCCAGCATGCATAATTATGCATGAAATTGAGTTTGAATTCCCAGTTTGTTGTGATTCTGATGTGCAGAGTGAATCCTGAGTATTTACTGTGGGTTCTTCTGTTTTAATTTTCTACCATGTTCTGGTATGTTTTGATTTAGGAACAACTTCTGTGTAGAGTGCACATGGCAGTGAAGTAATTGATGGTAGGGTTGTATTTGACCTACTGAGGACTTTGAATTTTTTAGCCACTGCTAGAGGTATATGTTATAAAATGCTAAGAAGAAAGTCTGATGACTGTGGGTTTCTTTTGTACAACAGGCATTTTCTGATACCTCATAAACTCGTGTTCCTTAAGAGGGGTGAAAACAAAGCACTTATCTAATGCTCCCTTGAGGTCACTAATTCTGATGAACAGTTGGACTACTAAGTGCTGTTTGACTTTACATCAGGGTACTTTTATGTGCTTTGTTGGTTAATGATCAAGTGGTGTTAATTGATTGACAGGAAAAAGGGGAAGGAAGAAAAAAAAAAAGAGAAGCCAAATAACACTACCAGTATGAGTTACTGTTCAGTAAAGGTTTTTGTTAAAGATAATGAGTGCTATAAGAACAATGAGCAGCCAAAATGGAGAACCTTTTTATTACTATTATTATTTAAGCATAGTAGAGAAAGTTGCTAACTGCTTATTTAAGTGGTCTACTCACCTCCTGGCTTTCTAACTTCTGAAATCACTTCTGCCTTCTTCACTGGGCATCAGTTTCTGACAGCATTATGAGAGGGGAGTATTTCTTCTGACACAGCATGCAACTTCAGCTCCACCCATTATATTCTCTGATATGGGAGCATCCATCAGCCTAGAAAGCCTGGAAAGATGGGTGGCCCAATTCAGAACACCATGTTCAAATGATGTTCACTAGGCTTATTTACTTGAGGGAGAGAGAAAAGCAGAAAGAGTTTAATGACCAGGAAAAACTTCCAGCTCATGAAGAATAAGCAACGTGTTACTTCCTAATGACATTAGTATTTCTTTATGGGTTCATAACAACAGTTTATACAAAATATTTTATGTTACATTATGTACCAAGACTTAGTCATTAGGTAACTGAAGGAATATCAAAAATACTTTTGTTTAATAGTATAGATAACAGTTACCAGTTTTCTGTTTCACTTAAATGTTTGGTTTCAATTTCAGGCCAACTCAGCTATTAAATACACAGTTTCTGAAAACTTTTTAGATACTCTCAGATTCTTTGATAACTTCTCTTTTTTTAGAAGTTTTTAAAATGATTTGCTCTGATACAAGCTCTGAAAGTACCCTGAAGTCTTTACAACTCGAATAAGAGACTCACAACTGATAGAATACTACAGATTGGTCTAAGAAAATATTTGCATCGATCTGTGCTCTTTGAGGTTTATTCATTTTAGTGATAATAATAGGAGCTTTTCATTGTAGAACACTGGAATTCCAAAAGTGTTCTTCAAACTTGCTTTCAAATTTATTTCACTCAGGGTTGTAATAACAACTCCAAAGAC